>JAJJMA010104986.1:0-35588 GCA_023529015.1 Papaver nudicaule | reverse complement strand
GCACTGGCTTACCCAACATTTCACTTTAGACTGTTTTTTTTTTTTTTGAATTTGAATTTGAAAGTTGGACCGATGTCCACTACTTAAAAGCCCAGGTAGCTATGTAAAAAAATCAAGAAAAATCATCCATCTCGATGCAAACTAGTTTTGAACTCAAATCGCTGGTGTCATCAGCCAACAACTTTAGACCGGATCTTTTCGATAGTATTACGTTTATGAGCACCATGTTATAAAAGTTGCTTCTGGTCGGCCCCCCCACTGCTGCAGCAGTAATCTAGTCTAGATCGGGGTTTATTGCTATGCTTTTTGTAAATTGGGTTTTGATTTAATCGGGAAATTGAAGATTTAGATTTGGATTAGAGCTTTTTAATTTTCGATTTGGATTTGAGGGAAACTGATTTTTTTTTTAAGGGTTTCTAGATGTGTTTTGATTTCAGACATGGGTATTGGTTGTATTGTTATCACTCTTGACTCTCTCTCCCTGAAAATCTCCAGCGTCAAACTCCAACGGCACAGTCGATCGTAATCCGTTACTCTCTGTAGGACTCGGTATCTTGGTTTACAACTACTGAGTTGAAGTTCTCAAAGATCCTGATATTCAGCAGATCGTAAGTATTTGTTCCCTTTTCCCCTCGAAATTCATCATTATCTTGATTATTTATGTGAAATTCCATCGGTAATTTTTATTAGTACCAAGGATTATGAATACATTGCCCTAGGTTTTCCTTTTTTTTTTTCTTCTGAATATTTAGATTCTTTTTGAAACCCTAGATTTTGAATTTCTAATGATGGTTTGATTCAAGTGATTCTTGTTATCACCATAAGCATGGTTTGATTAATTCTTCAATTGTTTATTTTATGGGGTTTGATGTAATGAGTATGTCTCTCAAACCTTTGTCACTAAAAGTTGGCTTAAATTGGAAATTAGTCATTGAATGATATTTGGATTTGGACTACATTGGAAGTGTCGATTCATAATGCATAGTACGGATTAGTAGGGATTTTGTAATTTCAGTAGTAAAAGATGTAGTAGTGTGCAAGGAGAAAGGAAGAAAAATGATCTAACAACTATTTAACATTATGCTAAACGATGAGCACTCAAAATATCAAATTGCACATTGTTATTTTAAGAACTATAGAGCTTGGCAATGGCATCATCTGTTTTCCATATGTTGATTGCATTTAGGGATTACAGATGATGACATCCGTGAATCAGCATTTGAAACCCTCCTTGTTTGTGCTGCAGTTTCAGGGTACGTTCGAATATCATTTTAACCTTAACGATCAACTTATTATTTCTCCAGGTATTATAGATTTCAGAAGTGCTCCTTCAGTTGTAGATTTGTTTTATGCACTGTGTTCTAGGAATTGAGTTTTCTACAGTCCTTGCTATCACCCATTCAGGTATGGGATGATAAACAGCTCAGAGACAACCACCCGCAGGTTGCCGAGGTATAAAAACTCTTCGCAGCAATTAGGGATGTGTTTTATATTACCATGAGCTATGCGTTGATATGTCAGTTGACTTTTTCGAGATGGTTAATGAGGTCTACCCAAGCTTGAGTGATTCTGCACATGGGCAGCCAAAAAGCATTAGAAATGATACTCTTGATAGATTGGCTGCAGTAGTTCATTATTTAACACAAAGGCTGCAAAAGGTTGTATATACACGCACATAATCCATTTTTATTTTATCTTTAAAAGTCACTCATATGAATCAATGGACTAAAGATATTTGTTTGTAGTGTGGCTTCTAGATTTGGGAAGCACGCTTGTAGAAATGTGGAATCTCATGGACACGCTAGTGAATGAGCAAAGTGAATTTCAGCATGTTACATGTTTGATTTGTTCATCTACTAATGAAATGTTAAGTCAAGGCTGCCTCGCTTTGGATGTCATTAAGAAGGTACACCTTTTTTCTCTCTCTTGGTTCTGTTGTTCACTGATTTTTGTTGGTACTTGATTACAACTCTTAAAAGTCTGTCTTGCATCTTTCTTGCAGCTTGGGTAGTCTGCTTGATATACCTCCTTCCGTTATTGTGGCAAGTGCAGAATAAGAACAGAGGTACCCTGTTTGCTGTTAGTGAATTCCTGCACCTTGCAATCCATGTTAGGATTCTAGCTTTTTAGAAAATTAGAATATGATACATCATTCAACAACTTCTTAGGCTTGAATTAGTGGCAAGAAAATAAGTTTACATTTTGTTGTTGTTTGATCAGCTCATTTCAATTTGTTTGATTAGACTGTTTTTTACTTGCAGGTGTTTATGGTTGAGTTGCTTGGTTACTGTGTGGAAGGTAGTCTTCTTGTCTTAGCATATGTATATGTAATTAGTGTTGTATCCATTTTATTGAATATATATTTTTTGAAATGAATGCATTACATACTCAGCTTTCTTGCATATAAACTACCTGCACTTACAAGAAAGTACACTCTTGTAGCTACATTTTTTCATGTAGTGTAGAAGTGTACAAAACACTAGAAATTGCCAGGAAGGCATAGTTTATCTTTTCATCAGCTTAGGAGGTCAAGATAGGTTTAATCTTTCGGGAAAAGCGAAAAAAGTGGTTTCGGATTTTCTTTTGGTAAATGATTGTCTACTGTGACACCCAGAATCACATCATAAACATTATCTAATTGCTTATATTCATTGAACCAAATTCAAGTTCAGTTGAACTGTTTGGGTTTTTGTTTCATCATGTTCTAAAACACATGTTGTGGGCAGAGTTATGTTAGATACTTAATCCATCTTTGTCAGAATCTGATATGGATATTGATCTTGTATGTCTCATCTACCAGGTTGCCGAAGGAAGCAAAAAAACTTGAGGCAGTAAAGCATGCACTTGCAGTCCGCACAGCCGTTACATCAGGAAATTATGTTCTATTTTTCATACTATACAAGGCAGCGCCAAACTTGAGTACCTGCCTCATGGGTGTGTTACAATAGAATTTCATTGAAATGTATAATTTGGTTCTTTTGTTTGAATACTTGCTTATTTCCTAGTAATTTGACTGCAGATCTTTATGTTGAGAAGATGCGGTTTGAAGCAGTGAAATGCATGTCCAAATCATATCGCCCTACAGTCCCAGTCACTTTTGTTGCACAGGTTCTTGGGTTTACCTCTTCGTCACAGTCAACTGAAGGAAGAATTGATGAGAAAGACACTGGTGGGTTTGAGGAATGCAGGGAGTGGTTACAAGCACATGGTGCGAGCCTTAACGTGGACAATGATGGGGAGATGCAGTTTGACACAAAGGTATATATGACGCAACTTCAATATCGTAACTTCTAGTGGGTCTTAGGAAATATCTTATGGTATTCACTTACTGTCCTAGTATTTTACCATTGGTAGTGGTACTTGTCATTTTATGAAATCATGGTCTTGCTTTAGTTTTGTCACATATTTTCAGTTTTCTTCTTCCTCTCATTGAGTCTCTGAATTGGTTTTAAGGTTTTTTTTTTTAGAAGTAAATTTAGTGTAATTTTGCAATGCAGATTTTGTAATACCAGAATATACAAAATACAATTTTTGGTATTTTTTTAATACTTTTTTTTGGTATTTTTTTTAATACAATTTTTGGTATTTCTTTTAATACATTTGGTATTTTTTTTTAATTCTAATTATATATTCCGCAACGTTTGTAGACGTTGCCTAAATTACCTAAAACGTTGCTCTAAATAAAAGGGCAACGGAAGTGGTGACGTGTGGTGACGTCACTTATGTTGCTAATTAATTAAAGCAACGTTTTTGTAGCAACGTAAGTAACGTTGCCTTAATTAGTTAAAGCAACGTTTTGCAGCAACGTAAGTAGCGTTGCCTTAAATAATTAAAGCAACGTAAATAGACGTTGCCAAAAATTTGTAACGCCATATTCGCAACGCTTATTAGTGTTGCTTTAATTCGGCGCAACGTCTATATCCGTTGTAAACCGGTCCCTGTGGCGTGGTGGTACAAATCTCTCACGAAATCAAATGTTTTTTGCCTGATTCTGTCTAATCCTACAACCTGATTATTAATATCAACTAAAACTCCAGGTATTGGAATAACAGGTACGATCTCTTGATAATCTTCTTCTTGTCTGTTGATAGCAGCAGCACCTGACTCCATAGTAGTAACGACACAGAGAAGACAGTTTTTCACTGTTGCTACTTCCATGTTTATATATTCTAACATTAGGGTTCGGCATTAGGTAAAGGTTTGACGGTGGAAACATAAACATGATTAGAAGAAGACAAAATTAGGATAGGTTTGACGGTGGAAACATAAACATGATTAGAAGGAACAAAAAAATAAAATCTAAACATGATTAAAAGAAAATTTGTCAGAGAAGAGTAGCGGAGGAAAAATATTAGGGTTAGGGTTTTTGCAAATGGCTTTTATATAACCAACTTATCTAGAAACATCCGAGAGACAAGTGTAGGATAACGTGGACCATGTTGATGACTAGCTGCAATGTCGGTGATATATAAAAATTAAAGATGGATCGTTTTTTTGTTTCATTTAATACTGTTAGAGTTGTCGAAGTTTCTAGAGTATTCTAGGCTTAGTATGTCTGCCAGCCTCGTCTGGCATCCTCGTCTGGCATCCTCGTCTGCCAGCCTCGTCTGGTGAGTTTCCTAGTATAGTTAGGAGTTTGAGTTGTACACGGTGGTGTAACTTAGGAAACCAAGGATGCGATATTCTTGGTAAGTCCCACCGCCTATGTACCTTGGCATTCAAGTTATGTAAGTCCCACCGCCTATGTACCTTGGCATTCAAGTTATGTAAGCTTATATATAGGCATCGTGTTAAGCCTGTAAGATAGACAATTGAGTGATAGACCTTCTGGTTATTACATAGAGAGCTAGGTGTTGGTGTCTCTTGTAATTGGTTCTATCAATAAGAGTTGATCGTTGCTGTTTGTGGAGTAGGTACGCCGAAACACGTTAAATCCCTGTGTTCTTGCTTTGTTTATTCTTCGTTGTGTGTTTGCATCTTTATCTTTAGTTCTACGTGATCCAAAGGACAAGTTCTTGGTATGATTACTGCTGTAATCCCAACAAGTGGTGAGGTGAGCGTGGAGAGGATTATTGTTGGAAGTAAAGATGTCTGGCTCTACATCTGGTGGAGGTTTTCGAAGGTGCATGGATTTGATATTATCAAGTTCAATGGGAAGAATAATTTCACATCGTGGCAAACGGATGTTAAGGATATTCTTATTAGCATGAAGCAGGTTAAGACACTCAAGGACAAGCCAGCACCGTTACCAACTGGTGTGACGGATGAGAAGTGGCTTGAACTTGATTTGGAGGCATGTTCAATCATTCGGTTGTGTTTTTCGAGGGAGATTACTCACAACTTTGCTGGTGAGACTTCGGCAAAGACGTTTTGGGAAAAATTGGAGAAGCTCTACTTGAAGAAGGACTTAACTTCAGAACTTTACTTGAAGCGCAACTTTATGCCTTTAGGATGGCTTCGGGTAAGTTGTTGGTTGATCATATTAATTAGTTTAATAAGATTATTTTGGATTTGGCTGATATCAGTGTCAAGTTTTCTGATACGGATAAGTCAATGATGTTGTTATGTTCTTTACCTCAATCGTATGAGACCTTTGTTGATTACTTGTTGAATGGGAAAACTGAAGGTGACAATAAATTAGTTTTCGATGATGTGGTTTCTGCTTTACAAGCAAAAGCTTTAAGGCAACAAGTATGTGATGATGAAGTTCAAGCTGAAGGTCTGTTTGTTGAGAGGGGGAAGAATGGTAACAAGAAGCAAGGTGTTTAAATCGTGAATCGTAACGCGTATCGTTTTATCATATTTGAGAATCGATTCGTATATCGAATCGTGAATCGAAGATTCATAGTCGATTTTTTATTTAAATTAATAAGATGCAATTTAATATAAAAAGATGCAAAAGGTTTAATTTTGTTATATATTTATAGTATATACATTATTAAACAGATAAGAATGCATGGTCTGGTGGTTAGATAGTCAGTTACATGTATTGCAGGTCAGGTGTTCAACCCTTACCAACTGTTTTTGCGTTAAATAAGTTTCACCTCCGTGCGAGCCAGGGATTTAGATGAAAACCGTGCGAGTCAACTAGGGGATTTAGCCCAGACTCGTGTGAGTCAGCATGTGAAATTGGTCAAGTATCGTAGACCATCGTTGACCAACCCGATTCATAGTCAAAACGATACAGTTACACGAGTTGACTCGATTTGGTGATTTATTCTAGCGAATCGTACGATTTGACCCGTGAATCGTACGATTCTAAACACCTTGACAAGAAGTTTAAGTCTAAGAACCAGTCAAAGAAGAATGGCAGTGATGGGTGTTATTATTGTAATAAACATGATCACTTTAAGATTGATTGTCCTAGGCTAAAGGCTAAGGATGGTAAGTATAAGAAATCAAATTCAGTTAAGGTTATTGCTTCGGTGGCAGAAGGAAGTGATAGTTTGGATGAGCCAATGTGTGGCTTTGATCAGGAGGTGCTAGCTGTTACATCAAAGAATTATCTCAATGACGGTTGGATGCTAGATTCTGGAGCTTCTTATCACATGTGTTCCACAAGGGAATGTTTCACCACTTACAGGGAGGTGAATGCAGGTACTGTAATGATGGGTAATTCAAATACCAGCAGAACAGTTTGGGTTGGTACTATCCAGGTTCTTTCGAATGGTGTTACTACTACACTTTCAGAGGCTAGACATGTGCCTGATTTAAGGAGGAATTTCATTTCGTTGGGTGTAATTGAATCTCTTGGATACAAGTATGTTGCTGAGTATGGTTTCCTAAAGGTATACCATGATGGCAGTTTGAGGATGACTGGTGCAAGGCATGGGAATCTGTATTTCCTTCAAGGAGATATAGCTTCTGGTGGAGCTATGGTTTCTGAATCTGTAGATGAGAAACAATTGAAGTCAACACGGTTATGGCATATGCGACTTGGGCATATGAGTGAGAAGGGCATGTTGGTGTTGAGTAGTAAAGGCTTGCTAGGCAGTGAGAAGCTTTGCAAGCTTGACTTTTGTGAGCATTGTATCTTTGGGAAGCAATGCAGAAGTAGTTTTGGTACCTCTGTACACCACACACAGGGTATGTTAGATTACATCCATTCGGATGTTTGGGGTCTTTCTCGTACAGTTTATAAGGGAGGGAACAGGTGGTTTGTGACTTTTATAGATGACTTTTCACGGAGAGTTTGGCTTTACACCATGAAGTATAAAAATGAAGTCACTGAGTTGTTTAAGAAGTGGAAGACCATGGTTGAAAAACAGATTGGTCGTGTAAGAAGATACGTTCTGATAATTGAGGGGAGTACACCGAAGATCCATTAAAAGATTTTTGTGAAGAACAAGGTATCGTTAGGCACTTCACAGTTAAAGGTACACCACAACATAATGGAGTAGCTGAGCGAATGAATCACACACTACTTGAGAGAGCACGGTGCATGTTGTCAAACGCAGGTTTGAACAAAGTTTGGTGGGCTGAAGCAATCATGACGGCGTGCTATCTAGTAAACATATCACCTTCAACATCTATTCAGTGCAAGACACCTTTGGAGGTATGGACTGGTAATCCTGTCAATTACTCTAATCTGAGAGTGTTTGGTTGTCCAGCTTATTTTCACGTAAAAGAAGATAAACTGGGTGTTAGAGATAAGAAAACAATTTTCTTGGGATATCCAGAGGGTGTTAAAGGTTATCGACTATGGTGTCCAGAATTGAACAAGTTCATCATTAGTCGAGATGTGTCCTTCAATGAGAGAGCTATGCTTGATTCAAAGAAGTTCACAGGTTGGGATTCTCAAATTGAAGTTGAGAATGAGAATAGAGTTGAAGATGATTCGATGCAAAGAGAACAAAGAGTTATTAGTTCATCTCCTACTGGGAAGGAAGTAGAAGCAGAAGCTCAAGTAGAAGATGAAGTTCAGGTGGAGATTCCTAATGAGGAATCAGTTCAGCAACAAGTTCAGAGTCTGCCAGACACGTCTGCCAGAGTGTGCCATCTTTAGTTTCTCAGAGAGAGAAACGTATTATCAAAGTACCCAAACGTTATGGCTATGAGGATGGTGTCTCTCACGCACTGTCTGTTTTTGAGGATGAGCCATTTACTTTTAAGGAGGCCATGAGCAGTGCTCATACCAGTAAATGGAAGTCAGCCATGGATGAAGAGATGGAGTCTCTTTATAAGAAGGATACCTGGAAGCTGGTGAAGTTGCCTAAGGGTCGTAAGAAGATTGGGTGCAAGTGGGTATATACTGTGAAAGATGGAGTTCTAAATACTGAGGGTATTGTCGATGGTGTACGATACAAAGCAAGGTTAGTAGCTAAGGGATATGCACAAAGGGAAGGTGTAAATTATAATGAAGTTTTCTCTCCGGTTGTTAAGCACACCTCCATCCATATCCTGTTAGCAGTTGTGGCGCAGTTTGACTTAGAGCTCGAGCAATTAGATGTCAAGACTGCCTTGTTGCATGCTAATTTGGAGGAGGACATATATATGTCTCAGCCCGTTGGTTATGAAGTTGCTGGTAAGGAAGATTATGTATGCCGACTTCTGAAGTCATTGTATGGTTTGAAGCAATCACCAAGACAATGGTATAAGAAGTTTGACATGTTTATGATGCAGCAAGAATACACACGTAGTGAACATGATCAGTGTGTGTATTTTAAGAAGTTTCAGAGTGGAACTTTTGTGTATCTCTTACTCTATGTGGATGACATGCTTATAACTGCAAATAGCAAGTCAGAAATTGAAGTGTTGAAGACACAGTTGAGTTCAGAGTTTGAGATGAAGGATCTAGGGTCAGCGAAGAATATATTGGGGATGGAAATTTGTCGTGATAGGAAGAAGAATATACTATGTCTTACACAGAAAGCCCATATTGAAAAGGTTGTTCATCGTTTTGATATGCAAAACTCTAAGGCAGTAAGTGTGCCATTACCACCTAGAGTAAAGTTATCTAACTTGTTATGTCCTACTACTATTGAAGAGAGCAATTTCATGGCAAAGATTCCTTATGCGGAGGCAGTTGGTTCTTTGATGCATGCTATGGTCTGTACACGACCTGATATAGCTCAAGCAGTGGGTTTAGTGTGTAGGTATATGGCTAATCCTGGGAGAGCACATTGGTTTGCAGTTAAGGGAATTTTGAAATATCTTCAAGGTACTCTCGATGTTGGTTTAATTTTTGAGAAGAAGCAAAGCTTAAAGCTTTGTGGGTTTGTTGATTCAGATTATGATGGTGATAGTGATAAGTGTCGTTCAACTACTGGGTATTGTTTTATCCTATGTGGAGGACCTGTCAGTTGGAGGTCTATGTTACAGTCTATAGTAGCTTTGTCTACCACAGAGGCAGAGTACATTGCGGTGACAAAGGCTGTTAAGGAAGCATTATGGCTTCGTGGTTTGGTGATAGACTTTGGGATAACACAAGGGAGTGTGGCAATAAATTGTGACAGTCAGAGTGCAATCCATTTAGCGAAGAATCAAGTCTATCATGCACGTACCAGGCATATTAAAGTTCGTTATCATAAAGTTAGAGAAGTGATTGATAATGAAGAAGTTAGTCTGTTGGAGATTAATACTGAAGACAATCCTGCAGACATGTTGACGAAGGTTGTTCCAAAGATCAAGTTTGAGAAGTGTCTCAGCTTGATCAATAATGTTCGTTGTTAAGGCCTTAGGGCATTTTGAAGCTACGGTTAATTTGTTGCGGGAATAACTCTGTTGGGAGAAACATCGACAAGGTGGAGAACTGTTAGAGTTGTCGAAGTTTCTAGAGTATTCTAGGATTAGTATGTCTGCCAGCCTCGTCTGGGATTCTCGTTTGCCAGCTTCGCCTGGCATCCTTGTCTGCCAGCCTCGTCTGGCGAGTTTCCTAGTATAGTTAGGAGTTTGAGTTGTACACGGTGGTGTAACTTAGGAAACCAAGGATGCAATATTCTTGGAAAGTCCCACCGCCTATGTACCTTGGCATTCAAGTTATGTAAGCCTATATATAGGCATCATGTTAAGCCTGTAAGATAGACAATTGAGTGATAGACCTTCTGGTTATTACATAGAGAGCTAGGTGTTGGTGTCTCTTGTAATTGGTTCTATCAATAAGAGTTGTTTGTTGCTGTTTGTGGAGTAGGTACGCCGAACCACGTTAAATCCATGTGTTCTTGCTTTGTTTATTCTTTATTGTGTGTTTGCATCTTTATCTTTAGTTCTACGTGACCCAAAGGACAAGTTCTTGGTGTGATTACTGCTGTAATCCCAACAAATACACCCTAGGAGTAGTTAATCATTAATTACTTACACCTCATACCATGCTTTATTACCTAATTTCCAAAGTGATTGTCCGGTGGGATTGATGACAATTCATAAAACCTTCGAGACTTAATTGTGTCAAATTAACAAATAATGTTTAAGATTGATGCAAAACTTTAAAAAACGAAGAATAAAAAAACTCAAAATAAAATATTTCAATTTATACATTGCGTTTCAATAGTATAATTGGATTGGACGATAAACCATCAAAAGGGTTGATTATTTTGTTACCATATCTTGTTATAAGAAATACGTATAAACCATCAGGAGAACGTTGCGACTTTATCTAAGCCACATTTTCCATGGTTTGAATGGCGCTGTCTGGTTTCTTGAATACCACTGACCAAATACTTCAAAAAGTATGGTAAAGATAATAAGAATATGATTTATAATTTTAAATAACTAAAAGGAGTGAATTGTATTTACAATCTGAAAAGAAGGGGATACCAAAGGATACAACCAGTACACGAACCTGATAGACAAATCCCTTGGTTGATCTCAGTAAACTGGTTCGAAAACAACAAGGTAAAGCCAGATAAATCTCTTTTCCAAGACCCGAATTCCAACAAGTGCATTTAGTTGAAGTACTAGATTCCCACAAGGACATGCTTGTAATATATGTACCAAGGGGTATGAATTCGATAAGGAAAGGTTTGTATCGATTATCAGCACTACTTGCAATATTTTAATCATACTCCATTCGTCCCATAGTAATTGAGTTATTTCAACTTTGAACAATTCTTTAGGCAACAAGGAAAATGAGAGTAACTTTCTAATAATATATTTATGAATTAAAAAAAATGAACATATGACATATCTCTCAAATTATGGCACATATGTTTCTAAACTTTATATTGTTGGAAAACATTTTAAAACATCTGCATAACAAGTATAAATATGGCTATGAAATTAAAAGGGTAATTCAGAAATATGGGCTATCTATTTGGGATAAATCAACAATTTGGGATAAAATTTGAAATATATATATAGCCCAGCTATTATGGCACGGAGGGAGTATAAAACCAATATATAATGCAGAAAAATAAAGTAAAACAAGACACCAAAAGTTTTGTTAACGAAGACCCTACGTACTTGATTCCTCGAATTGATTTCCTTTACAGGCCCCGGACTTGCTTCAGCCACAATAAAGACTTTCAAAAGTTTTCCCGCCTCCAACAAGATGCCAACAATGATTCTCCTTGTGAAATCCCAAATCAAGGTGAATGGAATCTAGAACTTAGATCAAAATCCCAAGTTGTTGTTTTCCGTCTAGGATGTTACATTTTTCAAAATTTATAGAGATACCTAGATCGAAGGATCAATTTAGAATTTCTAGTATCTTGTATGAAAAAAAAGGGGTACCGAAATACTACCAACTTTTCGTTTTGGCTCGTGAGTCTTATGGTAAAAGTCTGGACGATCTCAAAAATCAATATCCAAACCTCTAACTGGAGTAATCTCGACAGTTAGGCAATAACGTACTACTTGGTGCTTTAATTATAAATCAGAGTTATAATGCGGAAAGTAAAAGCACACAAGACACCAAACGTTTTTTTAACGAGGAAACTGCCTTGCAGAAAAACCTCGGGACCTCGTCCAGATTGAACACCACACAGTATTAACTGTCTACAAGCACTAACCTACTATCAGACTTCAGATTGGAATGTAGAAGAGACCGATTCCACCCTCCAAGCGAATCATCTACTGTTGCACTCTTTACGCCTCTTGGATCCCGCAAGACCCTACGCACTTGATTCCCCCAGCTGACGTCCGTTACAGGCCTAGGAGTTGCTTTGACCGCTGTCAAAGGCTTTTTGTACTTAATCCGTCTTTCGACAGAGAATACGTAAAGAACAATTTTCCCTTTAGATATAATAAAGGTTTTGGAAACTTGTTTTGTGTTTTGAGGAACCGTTCACAAGGTCAGGTATCAAAAACACACAATTAGGGTTTGCACGAGAACCGTGACGACCTAATTGTATTCTTGCAAGAACAACTAGAGAACCTAGAGATATCTTGCAGAATCTCTAACCTATATGTAAAACAACCTAAGTTGATGTACAATATAGATCGAATCTATCAATCCTGGTTTTACAACCTATAATCCTTGAATGGCCTTATTGCAGAAGAGAAGGACCATAGAATAGACAAGAATTATAATGGTCTACCTGGATACAAGTTCAGAACTATCTAGAGAAGAAAGATAGTTAAACTTGGCTTTACAATCCCTAAGTAAAGTCTTATGTAATTATCACCTTGTTCGTGAAGAACAGAAATAGCGGAGAACAACCTTATGTAGCACACACACCAGCAGGGATGATTTGTTATGCTACATGTATGCTTATTTATAGTGATGGTTGCTTAAGGATAAAGCTAAGACTCCTTGTGCAACAAGTTAGCTAGTGACCGTGTAAACACGCCCCGTTACTTAACTTGCACACAATGAATCTAGTCTCCTTTCTATTGTAGAAACCAAGTAGTGTTTATCTAACAAGAGTTTGATAGATTATAACTACCTCATTTAAGAGTTTTGGTTTCATAACAATTGTGAAAGGATAACCTTATCCTTTGACTAGAAGATATTCTACAAAACTTATCTCTTAAGAAAGATAATGTAGAAAAACTCTAATCAGGACGGACCACAACACAGGTGTGAAGGTGGACCATCGTAGCCAGGAGATGGACCTCAGAAACACGACAGAAAACCCTAATCGTAAATCCCGAGGTGGCGGTTCGCGAACCCCAACACTTTTGAAAAGCGTTCCCGAAAGTTCCAGAAGATTCCAGAAGCTTCCTACTCCCTTTCCCGAATTCAGCTTTTAGCCACGCTTTTCAGTTTCAATGAATCACTCATAACTTCTTCGTTTTATAACAGAATGAAGTGATTCTTGAAGCGTTGAATTCGTATTTCCATTCACTATAACATGGAGACCTACTCAAAGGTCAAAGGTTGCCCTCACTATGATCATATGGACCAAATCTCCTCGGGTTAATATACAATGATGTAATTTCACCGTCATAAGCATTGTTCCACATAGTGAGTTCATTACTTCGATAGATAGAGATAAGAATAACAAGAGTTCAAGGAAAATTCAATCTTTACTAACCTTTGTTGATGAAGTCCTTGATGATGTCTTCGTGTGTTTTCCATCTTCATCTTCAAAGGGTGGAGATCGACTTTAAACTCTACTACCTTTATCCTAACCCGAAGTAAACCTTGAGTAGGCTAAATCAAGAATTGTGTTTTGACACCTAAAACTGACAACTAGCTTGACATACCAACGCTAGTGGGTTTGACCGGACAATGTCCTAACATTGTAGAACTTCCAAAGGATTTACAAGCACACAACGCCTGAGCAAAGTTCTTATATCAAAATCTAACCAAAAAATTGGATCGGCTAAATGAGCTTATATTTTGTACGTTTTATTAATAATTTTAAGTATTTGTACGGTTGATAGAGAAGAGGAATTAAAATTAAACAAACGATGAAAAAGAAAAAGAAAAAAAAAACTTAAAACATTAATTTCTCAAGTATTGGATGTAACAATAAAGGGCCAAAAAGTGGAATCTTACAAAAGATATCCAAGGGGGATCTCATTATAACATGATTATATGATTTATTCTATAAATAAATAACTATAATGGTTGTTCAAGGGAAGAGTTCTCCATTTTATGTGTCTAAAAAGGTTCCCCGTAAAGTTTGATCTTAATGTTTTAAAGTTTTAAGTGTTTGTTCTTGTATATAGAACTGGAAAAAAATAATGTTTATGCTTTAGATTACAAATATACTGCATAAGTTTGACCATACATTTGATAAGTGCATTATTTGCACTATATTTTAATGCTCTAATCCTTTAATTAAGTGTTAGTTATTAAGTTATCATGCTATGATTTTACTTGTTTTGAGTTTCTTAGGAGTTTTCAAGTTGATCTAATCATAGAAGGAAAAAAAAATGGTTAAACAACGCAAAATAGAGAATTTAAAGAAAGAAAACGAGTTTGAGTGAAGAAGCAGGACCTAGTTTGTTGGATACCACCTTGTTTGGATACACACTTAGAAGTAACTTTTCGATTTCTGGGAGCAAAAAAATCAGAAGTTAGTTTGGCAATACAATTTCAGAATGACCTCTGGAAGCAGAAAAATGAATTTTTTTGAAGCAAACATTTTTGCTTCTGACGTATGAAATTGACTTCTGCAAGTCAGAAGTGTTTTTGTATTCAAACATGCTATTTAGAAGTTATCTTTTGACTTCTGAAAGTAAAAACGTCAGAAGTTAGTTTGAAAAACAATTTTAGAATGACTTATGGAAACAACAAAAATTAGTTTATTTGAAGCAAAATCTTTTTGCTTCTGACTTCTGAAATTGAGTTCTGCTTCTGGAGAAGCAGATGTCAGAAGTGCTTTTGTATCCAAGCAGGCTATTAGGATTAGGGCTGCACAAGGTCGGTTAACCGACGTTTGTCTACTCAACCTATACCTTAAACCGAAGGCTCATCGGTTTCTAAAACCAAACCTTAACCTTAACCTTAACCTTCGGTTTTTCGGTTCGGCTCGGTTGTCGGTTCGGCTCGGTTATGTTCAGGGGCAATTTTTGTAATTAAAAATATCACAACTCCGGCAGCAGAGTTATCAGTTGCTAGTTTCATATCTTCTGATATTTCTTTTACCCTTTTCCAAAACAAAATCAACCTTCAATTGAATCACATACACAACATCAATTTCATAATCAATAACATAGCAATACTAAATTAAACATACAACAATCTTTAATTAAACACATCACAGATTCACAAACCCATTATAATGCAATAGATTTTGAATAACAATCTAAACGAAATTCCACTTAGATCCACAAATATGACTATACCACCGATCTATTTTACACCAATATGTGTTGTTTCAAAGGAGGAAGAAGATGCAGAAGTAAAGATAGAGAAAAAGAAGAAGGAGGAGAAGAAGAAGGTGATGATTGACTACTGTGGTGGTTGTAATGGATCCATTTACAGAGACTCATTTTCACTCTTGTGCAACAGATCCAGATCCTCTACTTGTTCTTCTCATAAATCCCTGCCAACAAATTAAAATCCATGAAATCAAATTCAAATCGAACATATACAGAGAAATTAAACAAACCCATATCTCAAACTAAACTAATTTGATCAAATCATAAATCCTAAATTAATTGAACGTATACAGAAAAAAAAATCAAAGGAATCAACAGTTAGGGTTTGTAATACTAACTTTGATTTGAAGAGTTGATGATGGTGTTGTTCAAGATTCAAGTGAAGAGATTGATGGTGGTGTTTAGATGCAGAGAAAAGAGATGGTGGTGGTGTTTATCGCCTGATTCGCCTCTGTGAAGAAGAGAAAAGAAGAGAGAAAAACAGAAGTGAAAGGAAAAGAAAGAAGGGAAGACTGAAACTGAGGCTGCGAGTAGGGTTTTAAGGAGATAATATACTAAGGATGAACGGCTAGGATTAATGGGGTTAGGTAGATCTAACGGCCTAGGATTATCGGTTTTTTTCTGTCGGTTTCGGTTAACTGACACCTCCAGCCTATACCTTAAACCGATTCTAGTTCGGTTCTAGAACCAGAACCTATACCTTAACCTCGGTTTCATCGGTTCGGTTCCATCGATTCGGTTTTCTCCGGTTCGGTTCGGTTATCGGTTTTGTCCGGTTTTCTTGTGCAGCCCTAATTAGGATGGCATACATAAGCAAAATCTTTTTTTACTCTTGACTTTTGAAATTAATCGGTATCCAAACACCCTAGTAAAAGTGAGTTTTGAAGTGATGTTAATTTTGCCATCTTAGCCCGCAAAACCACCAACCCTATCACCAGTAATGAAACCGGCCCGTCCGGTTTTAAAAAAATCAAAAGAACCAAAACAATGGCCACAGCGAAACGGGATTGTATTGTCTTTTGCAACTTCTTCTATTCTATTAACTCAAAACCGAAAACATCTCGCGCTCTGTTAATAATACAGACACAAAATCCCCTTTCGTCTTCCAAACCCTTTTCAAACCCTAAATTATCGTTTTTCTCAATTCTTAGTTTCTTTCATTTCCGTGTTACTCCTTCACTGCTAACTCAGCGAGTCTTATCATTTCGGCCGTCCGATCAAACGATCATCGGTAATAAAATTGATTATCTTGTCTGTTCATCTTCTTCATTTTTGTCCTTTTTGTATCATAATTTTGTGTTTAATTATTTGGTTGGTTTTAGGAATGCATGTCTAGATAATTCTTGTGAAAAGAACAACCTTGGAAACCCTAATTTTGTTACTTAAATTTTAGCCTATTCAATTTGAGGTTTATCATGATATATGTCGCGCGATTACTGTTGTTGCTTTAAATCTATTTTGAGGTGAGTATATAAATGATATTATGGTGTGTTGAGCTGTTATGGGAGTTATCAATTTAACAAAACGGTTGAATCGATTTTAGTAGTAATTTACAGTGTTTGGTTTATTCAATGAGAACCTATGTTGTTGGGTGCTCGTATTGAAAAAGCGTGTAGTATGTTATTATGGAAAGAAATTTGGTAGTTGCCTGCTTTAAATCGATTTTACACTTCTTTGTCGAATTTGATATTCATTTATGCCTTTTCTATGCTTCAAACAGTGAGGGTTGCCTTTCTGTATCTGATGGATAGCCAAGGGAAAGAATCTCTGCATGATCATAATGAAACCAGTGAACAATCAGGTGAACAGTTAGATTCAGAAGGCGAAAATGAAATACAAGAAGAAGAAACTTTGGAATTAGAACTTCAAACAGGAGTAGACAATCCATTGCCATTGGCAGTTCAATCCCAAAACGCAAAGGTTTTTAGTGGAGACACACCTGCAATTGGAATGGTTTTTGATTCAGAAAACCAAGCATATGATTACTATAATGCATATGGTAGATTTTTGGGGTTTAGCATACGTAAAAGTAAGATGGTAATACGCAAGGATAAAACAGTCACAAGGAGGGTATTTTGTTGTTCTAAAGAAGGTTTCCGTTGCAAACATCCTAGAGGGGATCCAATGAGACCACGACCTGTAACTCGTACTGGTTGCAAAGCAAGGCTTGGTATTCAATTACAAGATGATGCGAAATATTCTATAAATGAGTTTGTAGAGGAGCATAACCATGTGCTTGCTCCTCCATCTGAAGCGCATATGCTTAGGTCACAACGAAAGAGCCAAGATCCCCAGACTGGCAGTATTGAGAGTATTTTATCTCTTATTCGAGAAGAAGCTGGAGAATCTCCCAATGCCAACCCAGGGGACTGTAGTAACTACGTGCAAAGATGGTGTTATGAAACCCTTAAGAGGGCAGAGGTTTGTTACTAACTTGATTTGTCTATTCATAGTTTTTGTCAAGTCATAGAGAGTCTTCATGGGCATAATGTCAAAATGCAGAAGATGAACAATTTTCCATAATACTTATCTTTCCAATCAGACGTATGGCTACACTAAAATGGCATCTGGTAACCTTAGAATTACATAACCTGAAACTGAATCAAGTTATGTAATGTTTAATCAAATTTTTGCATTGATAGTCACCACCTCAGAATGAACATATTAAATTGTGTCTGTTGCCCACACCTTTATATTGGATCATTAGCTTGAAATCACCATGGAATACTGAACACCTCAAAATTGCTGATTGTCACTGCTATGCCATGTTCTGATATCTTCATGTCTTGGTGAAGAAATATATTATATGCAGTTAATATGTAAACTGTGGTGAATTGTATTGCTCTTTAGAGCTCGGACCTCGGATTGATTAATTTATAGTAGAAAAATGTTAGCTTGAAGATTGATTTCGTGTTTATTTGAGCAGGTCTTGAATATCAATGTTTGACTATTACCTTTTGTTGATAAACCAATAAACTTAACTTTTACATGGTCAAAGTTTTGCAGCTTATATATTCAGAATGTTATAACATTTAGCTTAGCAACTATATCTCTGACCCTGTGAATATAGTCCCTCGCACTTCGTGTTGTAACCTTTGTTTGATTTCTTATGCTACGTTGATGTTTTGGGGGTAGCTTACTAGCTGATACCATATGCGACTTCATATATGTGTCCGTCCGAAGGGTATGAGTTATACTTCCTGCATATCTTAGTCATCTGTCAACAAAAATCATGGGCACTACAACTTATAGATCGTCTAATTATTTTATCTAGGAAGATAAAAAGAGAATTCGGGAATTATCAGCAGAGCTTCATCGTGAAAGACGGCAGTGTGCAGCATATCGAGAAAAGTTGCATATGGTTTTGAAAGACATGGAGGACCATACTCTTCACTTATCAAAGCAAGTTGAGAGTGTAGTTGACAACATGAAGGATGTCGAATCTCGGAGGACTAAAAGGAAAACTTAACCAACACAATCTTGGCAACTTTGAGTGAGTAAATTCTGAGCTTTACCTTGCCTGTTTTGATGTCAAACTCTTCACATGATAAACTACTTGGCCACTTGGCGTATATGTATGGATATTTTGTATGCTACTGGTTTGGAACTGAGCATGCTTAAGTTGCATTGATTACGATAGTGCGAATGATAGTTGTGTACTTGCATCTTTACGATCTGTCTTTTATTTATTTTTATTCATTTTTTGGATGTGGGATCGTCCTCCATGAAGGGAGGATGAGGGGACAAGAATGCATCCCCATTTGGGACACATGGTGTCTTGATCGGTGATGTAAACTGATCTCTGTCTATATATGTCCATCCAAAATTGTTTGAATCACTTCGTACTCATTTCTTTGTTTCTCAATTTATGTACCATCAGATACCAGTAATATAGAATGCTTGTGTCTTTTCCCTGATTTTGGTCTCTTATCAGGTAATTATGGTTGGTTGGATCTTCGCAAGCGCGAAAAAGGAAATGATGAGATGTCAGGATTTTTCTGGTGAGGCAGCTGCTGTCACCGTCAACCGACAGACAGAATCCCATACATCTTAGATCCTACATGAGATTCACCCTCTGCGGAAAGGCTCATTGGTATTTGATTGGATTAAGAGAGAACCTCCATCATGTTTCTCGAATTGGTATGGATGAATTACCCGTTGCAGTGGAGTGGGTTGGATCATAGTACACACAAGAGAGAAACATTATCCTAACTTAATATTGGTTGCTGAATGTAATCATGTGATGTTGCAAGAGCATTTTGTTCAACCTTAAATTTATTACCAATGTTTGAAATTTAGTTTTATGTCAGTTGACAAAAACGAACAAACTTGACTAATATATTATTTTTTTCTGAAGCAAAAACTTGACTAATATAGATTGGCTATTTTAGGGACCCCCATTTTATTAGGGAGACTCCCCTAATGAGACAAAATAGGGATATTTTGATGGTAATTAGAATCACCCTATATTTGGATATGATTAGTATTAGTGATTTAATTAGGTTAGCTAAGTTATTGTTAATTATAATAGCCAAATAACCTCTCTTCTCCATGTTTTCACCATGGCGCCACCACCACCACTAGCAGGACCACCGTTGTCACCGCTGCCGCCACCATTTTCGTCTGGTTTCATCTATTTTCGTCTGGTTTACTTCATTTTCGTCTGGGTTTTTTTCGGCAGTTTTTTTTTTTTTTTACACTAAATTCGGCTAGGTTGGTTGTGACAACTTAGCAAACTGAATTTCGTCCGGATTTAACCAATTTTCGTCTGGATTTAGTCCATTTTCGTCAGTTTTTTTTTTTACACTAAATTCGTCTAGGTTGGTTGTGACGACTTAGCAAACTGAATTTCGTCTGGATTTAACCAATTTTCGTCTGGATTTAGCTTATTTTCGTCTGGATTTAGTCCATTTTCGTCTGTTTTTTTTCGACAGTTTTTTTTTTTTACACTAAATTCTGCTAGATTGGTTGTGACTGATAACACTCATAGAGTGATCATGGTGATCAGTATTGAGAGGAAAATAAGATTTGTTTTCATTGAGTTGAAACAGAGAGAGGAGAGCAATACATATAGACCACAAAAGAGAAATGACAGACACAAGACCATACGTGTGTGACACACACGAGACAGAAACAGAATGACTAACATAAGCAAGGGGTGCACACACGGTTAACCTGCACTGCACACACAACTAACCAGCACTGCTAATACCTCCCCTCAAACACAAGGGTGGAAGAGCAACCTTGAGTTTGGAACGCAGAGCTTCAAATCTTGGAGTTGACAATCCTTTAGTAAAAATGTCAGCAATCTGCTCCAATGAAGATACATAAAACACATCAAGGGCTTTAGCCTGCACCAATTCCCTTATGAAGTGAAAATCAATGTGAACATGCTTCATTTTCGAATGAAGAACTGGATTGGAAGCCAAAGATATAGAACTGATGTTGTCACAAGCAAGGCGAGGAATGCCAGGAAGTTTAAAGTGTAGATCCTGCAGTAAATAACAGATCCAGACAATCTCAGCAGCACTATTGGCAAGAGTTTTATACTCAGCTTCAGTTGAGCTTCTGGCAACTGTACGTTGTTTCTTAGCAGACCAAGCAACAGGATTTGGACCAAGAAAAATGCAGTAACCCCCAGTAGAGCGCCTGTCATCAATGCTACCTGCCCAGTCTGCATCTGAGAAGCCAAGAATAAAAGACTTTCCTTTAGTAAATTGAATCCCATGAGAAATAGTCCCTTTGACATATCTGAGAATGCGTTTAGCAGCTGTAAGATGGACTGATCTTGAATGCTGCATGAACTGACACACCAAATTCACAGCAAAGGCAATGTCAGGCCTAGTCCAAGTTAGATATTACAGAGCACCAACTAATGATCTATATTCGGTGGGATTTTCAAGAACTTCACCATCATCCTTGCTCAGCTTTAGAGTAGCAGAAACAGGTGTGAGACAAGGTTTGGCACTATCCATGTCAGTTCTTTGTAACAACTCCACAGCATATTTTGTTTGTGAGAGAAAAAGAGTATCAGAAGATCTGTGTACCTCAAGTCCAAGGAAGTAGTGTAATTGACCCAAATCCTTGATAGGAAATTTCTGTTGTAAATTGTTAATCACAAACTGGACAAAAGAACTGGAAGAGCCAGTGATGAGAATATCATCAACATAGACCAGAGCTATAGTAATCTGAGCACCCTCTCTATGAATAAACAAAGAAGAATCAGCAATAGAAGAAGTAAACTGAAGAGAAAGCAGAGCACTACTTAACTTGTCATACCAAGCCCTTGGAGCTTGCTTCAACCCATAAATGGATTTCTTGAGCTTGCAAACAAAATGTGGTCTGTCAGGGTCTTTAAAACCTGGTGGTTGCCTCATATAAACATCTTCTTTCAGATCTCCATGGAGAAAAGCATTGCTTACATCAAGTTGATTTATCTCCCAATTAAACTGAACAACTATAGAAAGAATAATTCTGATTGTAATTGGTTTGGCAACAGGGCTAAAAGTTTCTTCAAAATCTATCCCCTCTCTTTGTGAACACCCTTTAGCTACCAGTCTTGATTTCCTTCTCTCAAACTTTCCATCAGAGTGAGTTTTAATTTTGTACACCCACGTACAGTCCACAATGTTCATCCAATCCTCTGTTCAACTCAATCCCAAGTATCTGCATTCTTAAGAGCAGTATTTTCATCACTCATAGATAACCTCCACTTAGGCAGTTTATTTGCAACAGTAAAGTTCCTTGGAGCAACCTCCTCAGTTTCACTGATCAAAGCAAGAATCAAAGGATATTTAGTAGCAAAATGAGCTTTAGGTTTGAAAATACCACTCTTACCTCTTGTAGTCATGATGTGATCATTAGTAATGATAGGAAGTGTGTTATGAGGAGGAGAAACAGTAGAAATAGGATGAAGAGATGGTAACAGAGGACTTGTGGAAGAAGAAGGATTAGGTAACAATGTAGTGGGAGAAACAGAAGGAAACAATTCAGACTCAGAAAGAGAAGTATTAGACAGATTTGAAGATTGAACTTTATTTAAGTAAGGAAAATCTTTTTCATTGAAGACAACATGTCTTGAAATGAAAATTTTGTTTGTCTCAGGGTCAAAACATTGATAGCCTTTTTGATTGACACTGTAGCCAAGAAATATGCATTGCTTCTGGGTTGAAGTTTGTTGGCAGTATAAGGTTTTAGCCAAGGGAAACAAGAGCAACCAAAGACCCTTAAGTCCTCATAGTTAGGAGGTTTTTGAAACAAATATTCAAGAGGAGAGACAAAACCAATTGATCTAGTGGGAAGCCTGTTAATAAGATAGTTGGCAGTTTCAAAAGCATGAACCCAAAATGACACAGGCAATCCAGATTGAAGTAAAAGAGTTCTAGCTACACCTAGAATATGTTTATGTTTCACCTCAGCCACCCCATTTTGCTCTGGTGTGTGAGGGCAAGTCATTTCATGAAAAATACCTTTGGAATTGAAGTATGCCTTGAGAATGGAGTTTACCAATTCACCACCTCCATCTGTCCTAATTGTTTTAACAGAAAGAGATAATAGATTTTCTACTTGAGTAATAAAGAAAGGAAAAACTTCTTTAAATTCAGACTTGCTTCTCAAAGGAAAAATCCAACAATATTTTGAAAAATCATCACAAATGTTGGCATAATAAAGATAACCAGAAAAAGAAGGTGTATGACAAGGACCCCATAAGTCTAAATGCAATAGTTCAAGAGGCTTAGTAGCAGCATTACAAGAGACCTGAAATGGCAATTTTTGACTCCTACAAAGTTTGCATTCATTACAAAAGAAAGGCTTATTAGAAATATTTGATAACTTAAGCCTATGACAGAGCTTCTGAAGAGTTTGAAAAGAGGGATGCCCAAATCTCCTATGTAGCAGCTCACTATCAATCAGAGTGGAGGAAAGGGCTTTATGAGATGAGCTGAATCTTATTGGGTAGAGTCCATTTCTATGTGGCCCTTGTAAAAGAATCTTCCCAGTCAAAAGATCCTTCACAGTAAAACCAAAAGAGTTGAATGTCAAGTCACAGTTATTATCTTCACAGAACTTATGAACAGAAAGAAGATTATGAGAGGAAGAAGGCACAAGTAGAATGTCATTGAGGTAAAAGGAATGATCAAGCACAGTTCTACAAGAAGAGCCAAAGTGAGTTATTTTCATACCTGAACCACTAGCAGTGGCAATAGTGTCATGACCATCATAAGGAGTAGAGGATGACAGAGTATCAGAAGTTGGTGTGATGTGATTATTAGCTCCACTGTCTGCATACCAAGTCCCATCATCAAAAACATCAGCTGCAGCTAACATAACACTTAGATTTGGTAGCGGTGCTCTTCCTTGATAAGAAATATTCAGTCTCTGAGCACAGGTTAGAGCATCATGACCAGGAAGTAAACAAATTTGACAGACAGGTTTCACAGTAGTAGGATAGCTTCTGGGTGCATTGTTCCTCTGAAAATAATTAGGATTAGGAAAACGACCACCTCTACCACCTCTAAATCCTCCCCTGAAACTCCCTCTGTTATAACCACCTCTCTGAGCATTGTAATTAGCAGCAAAAGCTTTGCCATCCATATCAGTTGTGTTCTTCTTATGCATTTCATTCACAACAGTTTCCTCACTCAACAAGTTATTATGAAGTTCAATACTAGAAATGGGAGGATTCCTATGTCTCATAGAAGCATCAAAAGGTATATAATCATAGTTTAAGGCTTTAAGAGTAACAACCACAATATCCCTATCAGAAACAGGATCACCAGCAGCAGCTAGTTGATCAGCCAACATCTTGATTTCATTAATTAATGCAGGGATAGACTTATCACCTTGAGACAGATTAAGCAAGCGAGTCCTGAGGTGAATGGAATGAGTTGAAGATGATTTAGCAAACCTGTCTTCAATGGATCTCCACAACTGATGAGAAGTAGTACATCTAGAGAAGTAGATAATGACAGAATCAGAGATCGATTGGTGAAGTAACAGCCTAATATACGCATCCTCATCCATCCAAGCACGATAACTTGGATTTACAGTGTGATTAGCTTCATGTCGAGCATTGGTGTACATAGCAGGACATGGAAAGGACCCATCAAGAAATCTCATTAGGTTGTACCTATCAATAATAGGTTGAAGAAGATTACGCCAAGTAATGTAATTATCCTCCTTGAGCTTTAAAGTGATAAAACTAGACAGTTGAGTAAGAGAAAGATCAACAATAGAACGGGGTGCTAGAGGGTTTTCCATTGAAAAATCCGATGGAAACTCAGTAATCATAAAAGGAAATTGAAAAAGAATAGTACTAGAGGAAGCTAAACACAGTGATAAAACTGAATCTGTAAAGAAAAAGCTCGGAAAACAGATCAGAGAAGAGTATTCTGATGATTTTGATATGAAAAAATCACCAACAAAAAAAGTCAACTCTCAAAATTGATCACCAAAAAATGATAAAAACCGAAGAAAAAAGGATAAATCAAACTAGGATCAAGAGCTGTTAAGCTTAATCGAGCTCTGATACCATGATAACACTCATAGAGTGATCATGGTGATCAGTATTGAGAGGAAAATAAGATCTGTTTTCATTGAGTTGAAACAGAGAGAGGAGAGCAATACATATAGACCACAAAAGAGAAATGACAGACACAAGACCATACGTGTGACACACACGAGACAGAAACATAATGACTAACATAAGCAAGGGGTGCACACACGGTTAACCTGCACTGCACACACAACTAACCAGCACTGCTAATAGTGACAACTTAGCAAACTAAATTTCGTCTGGATTTAGCTCATTTTCTTCTGGATTTAGTCCATTTTCGTCTGGATTTAACCCATTTTCGTCTGGATTTAAGCATTTTTGTCTGGATTTAGCCCATTTTCGTCTGGATTTAGCCCAACCGAAAGAGTTATATAATTATGACCTAAACCAACCGGCAGACAATCCAAAGGGTTATATAACTTTAAACAAATTGTTGACGTTTTCTTATTCTGTTCCTGATCTTAGACAATTTTAATGGGGTTCTAAAATTATACTGGCCACTGATGGTGATTGCGGAGGTGGTGGGTGGTTGTGGTTGTGGAGACGGCGGCGGCGCTGGTGGTGGCGGTGCTGTTGCTGGCGGTGGTGATGCTGGTGATGGTAGCGGCAGTGCTATTGGCGGCGGGGGTGCTGGTAATGGTGGTGGAAATATGGGGAAGAAGATGGAGATTAGGTTTTAGTTTTTTTGTGATAGGGTTTTACTTAGGACACCCCTGATAACATACTCTAGGATTGTAATATTGTTTTGGGGTCTCTCTGTAGAATTGGGGGGTCCCAAAAACAGCCAATTAATATAGTCAGCATTTGGCTTAAACATTTGAGAGGGGATCCAATTAGACTGTGACCTGAAACTTATACTGGTTGCAAATTACGCCTTGGTAATCTGTTACAAGATGATGGTATTTTTTTTCCATAAATAATGTTCCATAGATTTATATGGTATAAATAAGCTTCTTCTGAAAATTTAGTTTTCTCCCATATCTCAGCTAAGTAACACAGAGGCATGCCGACTCCTTACTTAGAGCTCCACCTACAATGTACAGTGAATCAAAGATTTTAATCTTATCAAACAAAGGTAGTTTAGCAACAACAAAAAAAATTACAACCTCATTATACGGTACTATTTCCTTGAATCTTATTCACAGTTTGAATGAAACAATGCTGAAACACTAGTAGATGCCATACATACCTTCACTAATCTCATAGTCTTTGTCAACTTTGTGATGAAATAGGTTACGAAATAATTTCCGCTTTAGTCAAGATTATGATGTTACACTTCAAAAAATTAAAGAACTCGAGGAAACCCACAACTCTTATATAAACTGGAAGGATATGGAATGTTACATAGATTGCATGACTAACCTACTTCAAAATTAATAGGGTAACAAGGTTATAGGTCCTTCTACTAATAGGGTATGTACAAAACAATCCTACCTTTTAACAGATTCATCCAAATATCCTTTGTAACGGTTTTTCTGTTAGTCCACCGTTAAGTCAGAGTTAACTTTAACATGGCCCGCCACAATCATTAAAATACTTAATCAAATTACATGTTTAGCCTTTAAGTGGTTAATTTCCTTTTCTACCCTCGAGTTAATTGACATCATCTCATGATTTACATCTCGAGGAAAATGGACGGTGTACTGATGAAACCCTAAATATTAGCCACCTAAACCATCGAGCTTCCTTCTCTTTCACACTTTTTTGTCGTTGTTTTTCTTTTTCTCTCAGTTTTCTCTACTCAGAAAAAAATGGCGACCGATGTTGATACAGTGAGAAAGAAGAACGATACTTAACTTAGGGTGATTAGGGTTATTGAACTCAGCCAGTTTTGAAGGTTTCAGAAAAATGGAGAATACTGAACGAAGAAGGAAAGCAGAAACTGAAATACTTGAAAAAGTTAGGGTTGCGATTCATTTCTTCATGCTGGTTAGTCATCGAATACTAATACTTTGAACTTCTTTCTTCTTATCTAGTTCAAAGATCTTAGGAAGTACTGAATATTTATTTTGAATTGCAGGAAGTATTGGGAACCGATTCAGAAATAAGGCTAGTGAATTTTATTTTGATTCGATTACTAATAGTAGTGAAATTGTTAAATTTGATGGTTTTTTAAGTTAATTTTATGACAAAATTGGTTTTTATCTGAAACCCTAATTTTTTAAATTGGGTATTTTTTTGAACCCTAATTATGATGAATTAACTGTTAAAATTAGTAATTGGTTGTGTATGTAAACCTAATTAGTGATTGATTGTGTATGTAGCCCTAATTAGTTGGTTGTTGCCTTGTTGGTAATATTGATTGTGCTGTAGGTACATTGTGTATATTTTGGGTCTAAGTTTGTAGGAAAAATGGTTACACTTTGGGATGAATCGACTGTTAATATTGTGTATATGTAGTGTCTGCAGGAAGGTTCAAATTGTGGTGGTTGGGGTTCAGATTCAGGCGGTGGGGTTTAGGTAGTGGTGGGGGATTCAGGTGGTGGTTGTGTTTGTGCTGGTTCAGTTTCAGGTGGCAGGGTTCAAGTGTTACTGGGGTTCAGGTAGTGGTAGTGAGGGATTCAGGTGGTGGTGGTGGTGCAGGTTCAGTTTAGGGTTCCGGTGTTAGGATAACTGGGGGTTCAGGTTGTAGTGGTGGTGGGGGTTTATGTGGTGGTGGTTGTTCAGATTCAGGTAGGGGTGCTGGGGGTTCAACTAATGGTGTTGGGCGTTCAGGTAATGGTATTAGGGGTTCAGGTAATATTGTTCTATGACACATTTATTCTTGTGTGATAAAGTTTATCATTGGTCCCTTTGAAACCTGTTTCCAAATATTAATATCTTGCTTGACAGGTTTCTTGGAGTTGTTGTTATGATAGCGGCAAACTGGTGGTGCATGAACAGCCATTGGTGATGTTACTACAACTGTGCTCAGGATTCATGGTCAAATAACCACTTTGCAGACAGTGAAGGTATTGTCTTTCTTTATTGTTTTTATTTTTTTTTTGGGTTTTTTTTTTTTTTTTTTGCCAGTTGTCTAGTTTTTATGGGTATTTTTTTTTTTTTTTTTGCCAGTTGTCTAGTTTTTATGGGTATTTTAGTATGACACATGTTGGTCCATCTGAATAGTTGCCACGTGTGCTCTGGCTGGTTAACTGGGTTGAGTTAAAAGTGGAGGGCAGGTTAGACTTATATTGGGTGTAAGTAAGTGTGAGGTGGCACTGTTTTTTGCTTTTGCACATTTCGGATGGGAAAACTAACTTGAAGGATATATTTGTAATTCTGTTAAAAGGCAGGATACTTTTGTAATTAACCATTATAAGAGGGACATTTAACCAAAAAACCCAAATTAATACAACCAGTTGGTGTATCATGTACATCAAGCAGATTCTAAACTTGGAGTTGTTTTTGTTTTACTAGTATTAACTGGTGAATACTATTTTTGTATACGGCACACCGTAAACAATTTTGTTGCCTGTTTCACTGCCAAGCAATGGAGTGGCTCGCGTCAATTTGAAGTTTAATTTGCTAGGCAAGTGATTTTAAGCAAGCGATCACAAGTGATGATTTTGAGTGTAACAAACATTTACCTAGTTTGAAACTGCTTGTATGATAAATTTGTAGTGTTAGTCATTAAAATTCTCAACCGAGAGACGAAAACTATTACTTGGCGCATCGACTTGATAATTCAAGACATAAGGTCATTGGCTAAAGATTTCAATTCGATTGAATTCTCCTTCGTCACTTAAAAAAGCAAACTTAGTTGCTCGTACTCTAGTCAACTTCTCATTGCAGAACAATTTCCATCAGTGGTGGTCTATCCTCCTCCTTGCAATGCGGACTTAGTTGGGTGTTTGTCCTTTCTTTGCTTTTAGGTAACGAAAAAACTTGTGCCTTTTCCCCCACACTCTGCAGTCTGCACATTGTCCCCTACTTTAAAAGGCTTACAATTTTAGACCCCTCACCTGTGCTAAACTTACTTTGAACACTTAATGAGAATTCCCATTTTCTGAGATGTGATGATAATGAGCTTTAAGAGGCAAACATCTCCTTCATGCACAAGCATTGTTTGCATTTGAAATTGTTTAAGCATTTCGCTTCATCTGAATGTAGCAATTCTAACATTATGACATTGCAACTACAGCTATGATGCATATGGCCTTCTGGGTACTACCTCGCAAAAACCACGTGTAGAACAGACATAACAAAACAAGGTAATTAAAATCTAAGTCTTCATCCTTCTGTTCAAATAGGCAAATGGAACCGTCTAGCAAAAATTTTCAGCAATTTGTTCAGCTGGTCTAAGAAACTCAACAAACAATTGGGTACCAATAATTGTTTTGGATAGACAATTGCTAATGGTTTGTGGTTTGAGGCAATTGGATTTGAGAGAGATGTGTGGAAAAAAGAGGACGCGGCTAGAGTTGTCGATGCAATGTTGGGAAGATTGGCAAACGCAGTTCAGGGAAAATGGATCAAGCTGGTCTGCAGCTTTGAGTCCAGAACTAGCTAGTCACAAAATATCCACGGCTACTGACACTTTCTTTTTCAAAGCATCTGGTGACTTTATGTCTTGTCCATCTCAAGGGCTACAAATGTTTGCACTCTCAGTCTCAAATAAGATATAAAAAGATAAGGTACAAAAGTTCCACTAACATTTCTGCACATTTTGTTTCCATGAAGCACAGCCAGAATACACTTGGCAACTTTCATGTACAAATTCTAACTAAGCTGTTTAACTCTTTTCTGCTTCAGCGCTATTGAAGGTTTTGAACTAACCGAAACTTGTAGGTACCTTTTGCTGCTTGAGAATGTCCTTCGGAATCTTTGTGGAGGCACTACAGGTACATAATCATTTTGTAGAAACCAGTCAGGAGAAATCAGTTACAGACAAACAAACACAGGAATCTTCTGTGGAACATATAAAACCACAACACTATCAATCTTGCATTCTTTTGACAACCTAAGAGCATTTACTCACGGTATAGGACTAGACTCTTATCAGCTCTCACCAAGTCAAGTCAAGTCAAGTAATGAAGTAAAAACCCATTTTGACCATAACATAAGTAACAAGTGATGCTTTGGGCTTATTGTCTCCACAGTGCTTATTGTTTTGTCTCCACAGTGCTTATTGTTTCCTATTAGGGTTAGGATAATAACAGTTGAGTTTCCAATGCAAACAGACGATTGTATATTGTTACTAAAACTTTAAGAGATATTCAAGGAACAATCTTGTGAAACTCTAAAGAAAGAACAATGAGAAAATTAAACAGCACAATTTTGAAATTATGAAAATTGTATAATAGACAGAATAATTAACAAACAGTAAAGTTTGAATGAAAAACTAAAACAGCACAATTTTGAAATTATGAAAATTGTATAATAGACAGAATAAATAACAAACAGTAAAGTTTGAATGAAAAACTAGAAATTGAGTTCCAGTAAAAATAAACTAAAAACACTGAACATGTTCCGACCCTCTGCACTAAGCCTTGATGCTTGAAGCACTTTCTTCTTTGGTGCTTTCGACTTTTTCAACTGCTTTTCAATCTTCACCCTGTGGCTTTTCTTATCCTGCACATTTAGCTTAGCCCGAGCTCTTATCTCTTCTGGGTCTATTTTCGATTCAGGACGCACCACGAAATCCAATGGTGCAGCTTCTGGCCTAGACACATATTGGCCAGAAGACGAATCTCCATACCTCTTTTCTGGTATAAATTCATCAAGATCAATATCTCTAGAGTTCAGTGTTACTGCCTTGTTTGCAATCTTTTTCGTTGGCTGTCTCTTGTAAAGAGCTCTATCGTCATCCTCAAGGTATTTCCTAGTATCCTCAAACCTTGTGCTCTTGTTGAAGATGGGTCGGCTCCACTTATCAACCAAATCCTTGGCAAGTTTTTTGTTCCCTGCTGTCTCTTCATCAGTTCTTGACAAGAACATTACAACCTTTCCTAGACCACTTGCCTTGAGTTGCTCTCTCCTTTCAAATTCCTCCAAATCAATGGGTAAATCAGTCAAAATCTTCAGAACTCCACTCCTGACAGTTATGTTTGGTAAACTTTAATAGTGGTTAGATCAGAACCACTTATCCTTCTCTTTATCAACGGTTCTCAGCTGTCCATGTTGGTGATCCGTGTAGTGCATTTTGATTGGTTACCCCTCCAGCCTGTCATCCAGCCTGTCTGCGACAGCTGTCTCACCGACTTTCCTATCTGATATAAATGTTGTTCTGGTTCCATTTCTTTCGGGGTCTTGTCTTGGTTCTTTGTGTCTTCATTAAATTGTAATCATTTTCTCTCTGGTTTTCAGAGAGTTCCATTAATGAAGTTTACTTTCATTTCATGTTCATCACTGATTACTGATTATCAAAATCAGTAACTCTAGTATGGTATCAGACTAAGAACAATCTGTTCTTAGGTTCGATCTTCTTTCATTTCATTTTCCGCTGCTTTTATTTGCTGTTTATGCAAATCTTGATTCATCTGTTTTGTTCCGATTATTTGCTTCAGATCTGTTCTTCCTTTTTGATTTCTTGATTTTATGATTCAAGAATTTCCGTCTACGATGTCTGATTTTGAAAATCCGACTGCTAATCTCTTTTCTGCACTTTCTTCTAATCAATTGAATAATCTTGTTCATCTAAAACTCACAGAAGACAATTTCATCACTTGGAAGAACATTTTGGATCCTGTTATTCAGAGATATAGACTGCTTCGATACTTAGATGGATCGTATGCTTGTCCTGCTCAATTTACTACTGCTAGGAATCAGAATGGTGGAGTGATTAATCCTTTGTACACTCAATGGCGAGATGAGGATGCAACAATTCGTATGTGGCTTCATGGTATTATCTCCGATGCAGTTCTTCCCTACTTCTCCAGATCTACAACAGCACATCAGTTATGGTCTAGTATTGAAGAGAGGTTTGGCAGCTCATCTGATACTCATGCTTTGCATTTGAGATCTAAATTGATGGCATTAACTCAAGGTGATATGTCTATTTCTGCTTTACTTAAGGAGATTAAGCTTTTATCAGATCAATTAGCATCTTGTGGAGATTTTGTCACTGATAGAGAACTTGTAGCTCTAACTCTTAGAGCTCTAAATTCAGACTTTATTCCTTTTGTAACTACCATGAGACACAAAACTCCTAGAGTAACATTCATAGAGCTTCATAATAGTTTACTAAGTGAAGATGTTGCTGTCACTGAGAGAAACAAAAGCCTTGTATCTGATTCTACATCTAGAGCTTTTGTTGCTAATATGTCAAGAGGTCATCATTTTACTGGTACTGGAAGAGGTTATTCACCTAGACCTATGACACATGCTAGAGGTGGAAGATCTAGTGGCTTTCAATATGTTAGAGGAATGAGTCCTTATTATAGTTCTGTCAGACCAGCTGGAGCTCATCCTACATCATCAGCACCTATATCTGTCAAGCCACCACCACCTATGCAACATCCTACTTATTCTCCAGAATCTATGCCCTGTCAAATTTGTGGAAAGATTGGACATGGTGCTTTAGCATGTAGCAACAGACTAAATATGGCTTATCAGAATGTGCACACTCCAAAACATCTTGCTGCTATGATGGCTCAAGCTAACTTCTTTGGCACAAATCCATGGTATGCTGATTCTGGTGCTAACATTCACATTACATCTGATGAGACTGAATTGGAGCATGCATCAGCTTATGAAGGTTCAGATGAAATTCAAGCTGCTAATGGTGAAGGTATGCTAATTTCTCATTCTGGTTGTACAGTTAAGTCTACTACTTCTCAAGATTTTCATCTAAATAATGTTCTGGTAGTTCCAAAAGCATCTCAGAATCTTTTGTCAGTTCATAAATTTACCAGTGACAATAATTGTTCTATCACTCTTGATTCTAAGGGGTTCACTGTGAAGGATTTGTCAACTGGGAGGATAGTTTTGCAAGGCCCACAGGTTAATGGTCTTTACCCAATTAATTTCAACTCAAAGACTTCACTCAACTCTACAACAAGAAGTTCAATTACTACACCATCTCCTCAAGCTTTTGCTACAGTTTCAACTATTTCTGCTGAAGTTTTACATAGAAGATTAGCTCATCCTACCTATTCTACTATGAAGCATGTCTGCAATATCTTGTCTATGCCTAATGTAATAAAGACACCTATCTTTTGTCATGACTGTCAGTTAGGCAGAAGCCACAAACTTTCTTTTCCATCATCTACACATAAATGCACAAAGCCTCTGGAGCTTTTGCATTTTGATCTTTGGGGTCCAAGTCCTGTAAAATCCAATTCTGGATTTAGGTATTATGTTAATATAATAGATGACTTTACAAAGTTTTGCTGGATTTATCCTTTGTTTGAAAAGTCAGATTTCAAATCTATCTTCTACAAGTTCAAAGTTCAAGTTGAAAAGCAGTTTGGTCACTCTATTCTTGTGGTCAGAACAGATGGTGGAGGTGAGTTTTTGCACAAGGAATTGACTGGTTTTTTATCCAGCAATGGCATAGTTCATGAGATATCTTGTCCACATACTCCTGAGCAAAATGGAGTTGCAGAGTCTAAACATAGACATATAGTTGATGTAGGCAGGACTTTTTTGATTCAGTCTGGTCTAGCTGCATCTTATTGGGTTGATGCTTTCACAGCAGCTAATTACACAATCAATAGGTTACCTACAAAGTCAATTGGCAACATTTCTCCATTTGAAGCTCTATTCAAGAGGAAGCCTGATTATACTTACTTGAGGGTGTTTGGCTGTGTGTGTTATCCATGGCTCAGACCCTATACTGATCATAAATTGCAGCCAAGAAGTGCTACTTGTGTTTTTATAGGCTACAGCTTACAGCACAAAGGCTACAGATGTCTTGAACTGTCTACAGGAAAGGTGTATATTTCCAGACATGTGGTATTTAATGAACATATTTTTCCTTTAAGAGCTTCATCTTCAGTTCTTAATGATAATTTAGCTACTTCATATCCTGACATAGCAACTGTTGTTGATGTTTTTGATCAAGTAACTGATTCTTCTTCAGCTACTGAGACTGCAGTTCCAAATTCAGCTCCTTCTATGTCTACTTCAACTGACATCACTGCTGTGACTTCTTCAGTGGAATCCTCCTCTACTGACAAAGAACAACAACATGTTATTTCTAACTCTCATGGGATGGTCACCAGAGGCAAAAGAGGTATTTTTAAGCCAAAAGTTCTATCTACTAAGCATTCTTTGTCTGCAAAACTTAAAGCATCAATTCCTTCTTCAATACCAACTACTTTTAGTCAGGCATGGAAGATTCCTGTTTGGAGAACATCTATTGTGTCTGAGAATAATGCTTTAGAGGCTGCTGGTACATTCACAAGAGTCCCTTACACAGGACAAAACTTAGTTGGGTGTAAGTGGGTGTTCAAAATAAAGGAAAATGCTGATGGAACTACAGAGAGACACAAGTCTAGACTAGTTGCTAAGGGCTTTCATCAAAGAGAAGGTGAAGACTTCAATGAGACTTTTAGTCCAGTAGCAAAACCAACCACCATCAGGATTATATTGTCAGTTGCAGTGAATTTTGGGTGGTCTATTAGGCAGCTTGATGTGAGCAATGCATTCATCCATGGTGATTTGGTAGAGGATGTTTACATGACTCAACCTCCAGGCTTTGTGGATCCAGAACATCCAGACTATGTTTGTAAGCTACACAAATCCATTTATGGGCTTAAGCAAGCACCTAGGGCTTGGTATGAGAAGCTTATGCATGTTCTGTTATCCTATGGCTTTAAAGCATCCACTGCAGATACTTCTTTATTTGTTCAGAAGGTTGACACCAGAGTTACATATTGTCTTGTGTATGTAGATGACATCTTGTTAACAGGTAACTCAAAATCCTACTGCAGTGAGCTATTTAAACTTCTTCAAACTCATTTTCCTATTAAGGACTTGGGAGAACTTCATTATTTTTTGGGATTGGAGATCAAGAGGAATGCAGAGTGTCTGTTTCTGTCACAAACTAAATATGCACTTGATCTTTTGAAGAGATTTGATATGCTGGATGCAAAACCATGCTCTTCTCCTGTTCCTGTCAGTTTTAAGCTGTTATCTACTGCAGGGGTAAAGCTTGATGATCCTACACCTTACAGATCTTTGGTTGGAGCCTTACAGTACTTAACTTGGACTAGACCAGAAATTGGCTATGCAGTTAACCAAGTTTGTCAACATATGCAAGCTCCTACAACTGACCATATGGTGGCAGCCAAAAGGATTTTGAGATACATCAAAGGTACAGCAGACTATGGTATTTTGTTCACTAAGGGTCTAACTGCTATCACTGGTTTTAGTGATGCAGATTGGGCTGGTGATCCAGAGACTAGAAGAAGTACAGGTGGATACTGCATTTTCTTTGGCTCAAATCCAGTATCTTGGTCTAGTAAGAGGCAGACAACAGTGGCAAGGTCCTCAACTGAAGCAGAGTACAGAAGTCTTGCTAATTCAGCTGCTGAAGTAATCTGGCTGTGCAAATTGTTACAGGAACTTCACATATTTCTGCCTGCTCATCCTACATTTCTCTGTGACAACAAGAGTACTATTTCTTACTCTAATAATCCTGTTTTTCATACTAGGATGAAGCATTTAGCACTTGATTATAATTTTGTGAAGGAGTTAGTCCAGGCCAAGAATGTTCAGATTTCTTATGTAGCCACCATGGATCAGTTAGCAGATATTTTCACTAAGGGGCTTGCAGGTCCAAGATTTGCTTATTTGAGAAACAAGTTGAAGGTTCTGCCGGCAGCCCATATCAACTTGCGGGGGGCTAATAGTGGTTAGATCAGAACCACTTATCCTTCTCTTTATCAACGGT
>JAJJMA010104972.1:78406-106249 GCA_023529015.1 Papaver nudicaule | reverse complement strand
ATTGTTTCTGCAACCTATTCACGATTGAATACAAACGATGTTACTATATCTTTGTGTGTGTGTGTGTGTGTAAGTGTGTGTGTTTTTTAGTTTTCTTTTATGCAAATTTTTTTTGATAGATTAAACTGAAAAGGATATACTGTTCATCTCATTTGAAAGTTGTATTCTTCTTATTGTCTCAGTAACATTAGGCTTCATCTGACACATGTGCATCTCTGCTTCCAGATTTCCCATAATGCACTAAAAATCTTTAGACTCCATTCTTCAACATATATTGCCATAGAAGCTTTGTTTTTTTGATACCATATAATCAGATGTTAGTATTCAATAGTTGTTTCACTCGTTTAGTCATGGATTGCTGTCAACCTGGGTTTACTTTTTATTCTTTTTTCTTGTTTCGCCGGTTAGTAAGTCCACTGTCTTATTATACACCGCTCTATATATCTGGCATCGTCAACCCTGGCTGGTCAATTGATCTTCGGGTTTATTTTCCATGCTAAGCCGTCTGCAAGTAATGGAGAGTTGTGTCTCATATATGCAGTCCCAATGGGTTTTGTACTCTTACCTAATAACTTGGGAACTTTAGTAGATTCGGGGGATAATTCTACGCAGATAAATTGCAAAATAACGATGGATAAATTTGTTGGTGTTTAACCTTAGTCTTAGTTTACTCGACATTTTCTCTTGTTACCGGGATGATCAAAGGGATGTAGGACCTTCATCCACATGGTCGCTCCTACGTATCGTTATCTGTATTTCCGTACATCCTTACATGTTTTTCATAATTACTAGATCAAAGCGAAACCATTTCAGGATCAAGAAGTTGGGGAAATGGAAGTAGCAGTGCAGGCAGGATTAATGGCTGGTATACTGACTGAAGTAATTACTTGCCTGAGGGCTGTGGTTACTGTACTGCATAATACTGCAAGTCTCCCATCCTTCTCACAAGGATCTCCAGCTCAGAGCAACAGTTCCGATCGATGCAATACTGGGGAGCGTTTAAATCCACATCTCGAGAGGACAATACCAGCAGGAAAATCATTCAAGAAAACTGGGGAACGTACACAAAAAAAGAAAACAGGAAGATCTTTTGTACCAGATCAGGGATTTGAGAGTGGCATATTTGGAAGAGTTAATATATGTTCTCTTTTCCAGTCATTTTAATCTTTTTTTGTTTTGGTATTTTCTCTTATGTTATTCATATGCCATGTATATCTGCAGGGTATACCATGCAGCCTTTATTCTGAAGAAAAGGAAAAAATTGTTGCTAGAGGTGTGGCTTATATCGAAAGGGAAACTGTGCAAACCGTTCAGGTTGGTGGGGGAAAAGAGCAGAAGATTGTTTGCAATTTAGTGCAGGTTGATGAAGTGTTAGAGGAGAAACTCAGTTTACCCATAGCCGATATGGGTTGTGATAATCTGGGAGAAGCGACTGGCGCTTTCGTCGACTGGCCAAAATCTCATATAATCTTCAGTACCAAGGTTAGTTGCTTGGCTCGTTTGTCGAGGGAAAATAATTTTATTTGTGTTTTCACTTGAGTCATGACTGATGGATTCCATTTTGTTTCCGGAATATATGTTGCATGAAATTTACTTACCACGTACTACTATATTGATGCAAAGGTATCTCAGAGAAAAGAATTTGAATCCGGGCAAATCAAGGAGATAAAAAGAGCAAATGTTCTACCAACTGGAAGGGGATCTCAGAGAAAGGAGTCTCAATCTGGGCAGCGCAAGGAGACAACAAATGCACAAGGTTCACAGTTGGAATCTCAGAGTACTGAATCTCAATCCGCGCCAAATATGGGGGTAAGTTTTTTTTTTTGTTTGTACAGTTACTTGAATAAATATTGTTGATGTTCCTATATATTGCACATATTTCCGCAGGGTGTAAAATGCAAGATCTGGTCAGGAGTGTCAGGTTCCAATCCAAATGTTGTTGCTCGAGGTAGAGCATTCAAATTACTGAGAAAAAAGGTGTTACCTGCAACAAATGAAGATGTTGATTGCCACAGAGTCCTCATTGATGAAGTATTAATGCCTACCTACCGTTTACCCGTACGGACTGGAAGTATTAAAATATTAGAGAAGGCACTTGGAAAGGCCATTGCTTGGCCAAGAGAGTGGGTCTCCTTGGATATGCCTGAGACGCAAACAGCTGAAGTTTCTCTGATGAGACCAGGAGCCGACAATATCTTGTCTTCGACGCAGGAATTACTGAATGAGTCACAGGATGTGGAGCAATCAAAAGCCTGTCGCGCCTGTCAACATGAAGACAGTCGTATAGCAGGTTTCAAACATCCAATGGAGATAACACAACAGAAGAAAAGGTCTCTTAGGGCTCGCAGGGTATATCAAACTCCTCCAGACGGCAAACCAAAGAATAGGAGGAACGTAGCAAGGATGCTATCACTACCGGAAGAACATCATTTGGAGTCTCCATCCAAAAAACTAAAGAACTAGTGTTTAAGATGATAAATGCATGGTCTGTAATATTTTCTTTTGCAAACTCCTAGAGCCGAGTTAAACAAACAAAAATTATTAATAATATGAATTTCCAGATTAATTTAATTGCATGAATATTCCCCTGGATGACCCGTGCGGGTCGGCTGGTATCGGTAAATAACCATTCTTATCACCCGACCCGGGACATGGCAAAAAAACCGTTTACCCAGCCACGTGGATGGTTACAGAGGTATCAATCTAAACGGCTAAAATTCCATCATCTCCCGCAGATCTAGCGACACGTGTATGGCTCCAGATCCGAAATATTTCCAGGAAATTAACGGCTCAGATAATACCACGTGGACGGTGCAAAATGCATCTTTTCTGACGGCTGAGAATGCTTGTATCTGGACGGCTGATGTTCCATCATCAGAGAACAGTTTATTGACATCGTACGGTGGAACCCTGCTTCGGATATTGCATTCGCGTGTCTGTTATCAATATGCAGCCGCGGTATTACTGACGCCAAGAGTCTGAAAGGTACAGAACAGACACTTGGGACTAATATGTTGCGTCGTTTATATGAATTTTACGACGGTCCAAATGGATACCAAGAGACTGAAAGGTATCGAATAGACACTTCAGACTAATATTTGCGTCTTTTATATGATGTTTTACGACGGTTCAAATTATCCTAAGAGTCTGAAAGTGTATAGAATAGACACTTGTAATTATATTTTGCGTGTCCATGAACGATTTTTACGACGGTTCGAATGGTACCAGGAGTCTGAAAGGTATACAACGGACACTCAGAATGATATTATTGCGTGTTTTAGATGATCTTTACGACGGTTTGAGTGATTACAAGTGTCTAATGAGACCCGTATTGCCACTAGAATTGGGAAAATTTTCCATCTCTGTGCGACGGGTGGTTGGGAAGGCCATGTCCGTTAATCCTTATACTGACACTCTTAAGCCAGAGTAGCGATAAGGGATATAAAACACGTCAACACTCGACACGCTCCGGCCATTTTTTTTGGAAGTGTCTGAATACATACGGACACTGTACAAAACCGTCTTAAATGATCATTTGTGTACTAGTGTAGTTCCAAATCATCGTATTAGGACAATTAGGGGCTTGCCTATATAATGTACTGGACATGATTGATATTTGGTTTGCATATGTTGTGTAGATAAGAGATTTTCATATTGCGAAGAGGGTCGAAGATATTGGATACTATGCTGGATGGATATGATCTGCCTTTATGCTTGGGAGAGCTTTGGCTGCTTATTTATGGGGAACCTTAGTAGATCGAGTCGAAAGCCTGTTATAATTTTCGGCACCATTGTAGTGTTAGTATCTTGTCATCATCCTTCTCGAAATTCGACTATATATGAAGTTGTAATGATGATGTAGGAGTGGTGATTGTTGTGTGTGTATTTGATCCTTTTCGGGAAATGTTAGGTCAGAGATTAATGTACTATTGATGCAACTGATTTATGATTGTTGTGTTACTAATACATGGCAATTTTTTATGCAGGTTATTAGTGTAAATTGACTGCGCCTTCGGACCACAGATATGCAACAGTCTACTGTTGAACCTTCTTGGTCAGGTCGACCTCAAGATACAGGTAACCAGTCAAAAACTAACTTTAGTATAGAAGCACTTTGAAACATTAGATGCAAGTGTAGCAAACTGCAGGCATTTTTGAAACTAGACATAAATAAAATTTCGTTCCTTCAAATTTGTTCATAATCCCTATGGTTGTTCGCATAATCCATATGACTTTATGTATAATAGAAATGCTCCTCACTTGATGAATCTGTGGTGCAGTGGTAGCACAACTAACTCTACGTCAGATGATGCGTGTTCGAGTCACGCCGGGTTCACTCGTTCATATTAACTTGCCAACTTAACACTAGAATTTGGTGTAAAGTTGCCAACTTTGCTCTGCACTTTGTGTAAAGTTGCTAACTTTACACAAAATCGCAGTCTAGGAATTCTCCTGTCTAGCAATTTTTGTGTAAAGTTGCCAACTTTACACAAAATTGCAGTCTAGGAATTCTCCTGTCTAGCAACTTTTTGTGTAAAGTTGCCAACTTTACACTGCACTTTGTGTAAAGTTGGCAACTTTACACAAAATCAAAGTCTAGGAATTCTCCTGTCTAGCAACTTTTTGTGTAAAGTTGCCAACTTTACACTACACTTTGTTTCAAGTTGCCAACTTAACATCCGTTTTGTGTCAAGTTGCCAACTTGACAAGTTTTTACTGGTGGTGGAAGTGGTGGTGGAGATGGTTTGGTGGTGGTGGCGGTACAGAGGTGGTAGTGGTGGTGGTATGAGGTGTTGGTAGTGCGGAAGTGGTGGTGGAATGAGATGGTGGTTGCGGAGCTGGTGGTAGAAGGTGGTTGGGGTGGCTGTGGTGAGGTGGTGGTAGAAGGTAATTTGGTGGTGGTTGTGGTGGCTGAGGTGGTTGTGGTTGTAGCGTCGTAGTGGTGGCGGTGAGATGATGGTGGTAATGGTGGTAAAATGGTGGTGGTGGAAGTGCTGGTGGTGGTGGAGGTGGTGGTGAAAGGTATTTTGGTGGTGGTTGTGGTGGCGGAGGTGGTGTTGGTGTTTGTGGTGGTGGAGGATGTGTTGGTGGTGGAGGCTGAAAAAAAAACTTAATAAAATGATCATTAATTGGGTACACTTATAGTGAGGGTATTATAGTAATGTTATATACTTAAAAAACAAGGAGGGGTGATTATAAAAGTAGGGAGGGGTGATTGTGAAGGGGTGAATTTTTAGGGGCATTTAATTAATCTTCCCTTTTTAAAATATGTTGCCAAACTAACTTTTGATATTTTTTATTTTCGAAGTCGAAAAGCAACTTCTGAGAGCAAGCACTATGGATGTGTTTTTGGATGAATTGTGGGGAATTTCCCTACAACGCAGAGAAAATGTTTATTCCCTTCTACATGGGAGAATAGAACTGTGCACCAATGTAGAGAAACCATATTTATCCGTTACTCAGTAGGCGCCCCCTACGGTTACTGAGTAACCGTTGCGGATACTGAGTATCCACCCAATATGGGTCGGCTACTAAGTAACCGCCTGCTGAAAAAATTTGTTTGAACTTTTTTCTCACACTCCATCTAGGCCCTCGATTTTCAAACGGTAAAATCATCTTTGGCCATCCATTTTCAAACGGTAAAAAATTGAGCCATTGGATTCTTTTCACTATAAAACCAACCCACTCTCTCAACTCAATATTCATTCCAATCAATACAATTTTCATTGATTTTTTATCTCTATCTAACTCAAAGTCTCTCAAATCACTTCAATATGGTGAGGAGATTCACTACTGAAGAAGATGTTGTTATTATCCATGTGGATACCATATTCCATATGTCTCCTAAAGCTTAGGACAAGCACAACACCTTAGACCTTATGAGGAATAGCGGAGGGAATGTCCTCCGCTACCGGTACTCATAGGTTAGCAAGCGGAGAGAGCATCCTACGCTTCTTTATTATGTAACTAGCTTAAAGGCGGACCTCCACCTATCCGCACAACGGAAGGGGAGGATATGTAACTGGCATAGTGTGAATGAAAATGTTTAGCTGAGTATCACTAGTGTTAGGACATTGTCCGGTCAAACCCACTAGCGTTGGTATGTCAAGCTAGTTGTCAGTTTTAGGTGTCAAAACTCAATTCTTGATTTAGCCTACTAGAGTTTAGATTTCGGAATAAGGATATAGACAAAGTAGTAGAGACCTTGAAGACGAAGACTGTGAAGACAAAGAAGACATAAATTATTCTTCATCGACAAAAGGTTAGTAGGAGTTATGACTTTATGGAAATTCTTCTATTATACTTTCTCTATTCTTTCGAAATATAGTCGACTACTTTAGTAGTGATCATAGCGATTGAGATCGTATTATTGTCTAACATGGCCTTGTGTCATGACTAGTATTTGTTCCCACAAATGCTATGAGTACAACACAAGGGAGTCAATACAAGAATCTGAAAGACTATGTCAACCAACCAAGTACGATACTTTAATTATATATGATGACTCAAATATAATGCGGAAGTAAAGTAAAGTACACACAAGATTTTGTTAACGAGGAAACTACAAACTCGTAGAAAAACCCCGGGACATAGTCCAGTTTTGAATACTCTTAAGAATTAAACCGCCAATGCACCTACTCTCAGACTTCGGACTAGCTGGTGCAGACAATATGACCCTAATACGACTATTAGTCACAAAGATTTCCCCTCAGTATTCCTACGCCTCCAACCACAGCAAGGTGGTCACGCACATGTACTCCCCTAAGTAAACAAACGCCTGTTACTGTCTTACGCAAGAGTTGCCTCACATCCCGTCGCGAGGACTATCGCTACCCAACCTCCAATCGGACGATTACAACCTTATGGACAACAACCAAATAGCGGGAGGTCAAATTCGCTAGATGATATCCTTGGTAACTAACAAATATTTCACCGAAGTCTTTTCACACCAAGAGCGAGGTTATTAAGTTTACACAGGCAATAAACACCTCGAGATATCGATCAAGGTTTCAAAACCTAAACTCCCGAAAGAGCAACCTTGTCGTCCCAGTTGGAATAAAGCAGATAGCTGTAGCAAGTACGATATGATATGCCGTGAAGAACGATGTACCTGCAAAGAACAAATCCAATAACATCGATCTTGATTCCACTCGATATCTATAGTTTAGGCACACAAACCGAAAGCGGCTTGCTGACAAATCCAGGTTAATAGATAAAGAGTATGTTCTAATCACAACGATCTTGAGTGGCCGTATATCAGAAGAGAAGGACCTTAGAATAAATAAGATCGCAAGGTTTGATAGACGTGATAGAACAGAACACAAGTATAATACAAAGAAGACTAGTAAAACATAAACTAGTTTCCCGTAAGAGGTTCTTCTAGGCTTCTCGATCCCTAGAGAAGACTTTCACGCAATTCTAGACCAAGAGCAAAAGCTCAAAGGTAACTGAAAAGAAAAGCGACAAACACAAGCTTTCAATTCTGAAGAAGAGCTTGGCCAGAGGGATAAGGCTTTCAGGAGAGATACCACTCCTATTTATATTGACTAAGGCTTTAGCTTTGAAATAAGGCAAACTTAATTTCGGAAATTCCACAAAGCACATTTACATATTAATTCCGAAATTCCCCATGTAGTCTCATAGCATTTAATGAGAACTAATACTCTAGCATTTTACATTTAATAAAAATATATTCCATAAAGAAAATATATTTTCGAAAGATGTTTAGCCAAGAGCAATCAAAGCAAATAATATCTTAAGGTATATTTGGATATTTCTTTTAATTCGAAATATGGTGCTTACCAAATATGATCCCTGGGAAAGATCTCAATTCGAAAACGTGTCCTTAGTTTCGAAAATCTCCTTAGATATTATTACTTCCAAATGTCGTCACCAACTTTAATAATGTCGACATTACTTCCTTGGTATTGCTGGGCTAACCAGACGAACCTAGGTGGAAGAGGGATCTGGTCCAACGTGGTTCAACGTTCCGCATAAACGTATCATAACAGACGTGGACAAGCCTTGTGTGTTAAGCTTAAGTGAACACATAGGTTCAGACATTCTGAACCACGCAATAGATATACCATTGGAAGTACGGTGCAAGATTCCACGAGTAACTAGCAAAATGTTAAATCTCCTGAATTCTTGATTCCAATATAGATGTCACGTTAATGATATCCAAGAATTCAAATCAAAACATCAAATGAATAATCAAATGAATATTTGATCGAGTAGTAAATCATACGAAGATTTAATCACGTACTGTATTGATCCGAAATCATGTGTCTACTAACTAGAGCGACTAATCATATTTTAGATGATGACTCAATCTCACTTAGTTGTACATTGAAGATGAACGAATTCAAACTTCAAACCGAGAATATCAAACTCATTAATTCGTTGAAGCACAAATCAAAAAGATAGAGTTTAAACTTCGAAGTTACACATTCTGAGTCAACCATATTAAGGTTTCGAAACGTACATCTTTTTTGGCAGAAACCAAATTAAGGTTTCGGAACCTAAAGTTCATTATATGACCAGAACCATATTAAGGTTCCCAAATCAAGTTTCCACATAGCGAAACCGAAAGCTTGGTTTCGAAATCTAGATTATGTTTAACAAAACCTTGGTTAAGGTTTCGAAACAAGAAACACCTATTAAATTCTCCACAAATGTTTGGTGTCGTACTTGAGAGTCCATGTGGTCGAGAACCGTTTCAGCATCACACCTTTTTAGCCTCGACGCACAGGAATATATTTCCCGGTTCACATAAACCTTTAGGAAACCCCAGGGTCTTTTCGACCTTTTAGAACTCACATGGTCAAGACACATTGGCCTCGATTCTCAAGTCACTATCAGCCACACAAACATAGTTAAGAATCTGTGATATCTCATTGGTCACAATATTTAAGTTTCGGACCAATAACTTGTGAATACGAAAACCAGTTTTATGGTTTCGAAATCAACGTTTAGTTTTTCCAAAACCTACATTGAGCTTTCGAACATTGAAAATCCATAAGTTGAGATACACAAATATGGTTTCGGAATCCAGAAGTGAGATATGGCATACAAGATGTTCATATACAGAATCAAATGAATGATTCTGAACTTCAGAGTTCAGAGCCAAACCATGACGTCGTATTCGAGTATCAGAAACAGCAGTATTTTGAGTCTACACAACATAAGTGTGAGTCACGATCTCTCTTACATTGGCTCATATAAATATATCCGACAGAGCCAGACTAGGTAAGAAGAGACACAATACTGTGATGGATCAAATCTCTTAGTACTACCGAGATAACATCACATTGCTATATCCAACTCGAAAAGGTTTTAGGAAAAACCTTTATATTAACTTATTTAGAGACGGAGAAGAAAATAAAGCTCTAAGCAATATGGAACGTCATAACTACGACACAAATACCGCAAGCGGTAAAGTGGAGTTATCTTAAGACAAACTAATCACAAGTGATCAAGTCATAACGTAAAGCTCAAGCTGAGAGTTATGTTTATGTCTTTTATAGCACAAGTGTAAAAGATAATGGAATCGCGTTATTTAGATTCACTAACCTGTTGAATGATGAAGCCGGATGTCTTCGTTTGATCTTCAGTATTTCTTCAACTCTTCAACCAGTGATTCTAAATCCTACCAAAATCTTCCACAACCTAAAGCTAACTCTCACATGACTTCACCTAATTGTGTGTTGTTTAGCGGTGGAGTTTTGATCACTAAAGTTGACAACTAAGCTTGACATACCAACACTTAGTGAGGTTGACCGAGCCATGCTCTAACATGGGTCTTATTTCGGCCAAACATAGGAAAAGTGACATATTACGCAGCTATGTCAACAGGTAGTTAGATTTAGCTACAGAAATAAGAGTGGTAGATAATCGGTTGGCTATCAATCATTTATACATGGATTTGATGTCAACGCGGACCTCTACTTATCACTAACGGAGCGCGACGTGGAAGACTTAGGGGATCTTAGGGAGAAGCAGCAAAGGTTTGTTATGCTGGAGGATATGCGGTTAAAAGTGATAAAGAATCTCTGAATATAAGCATCGACACAGGCTCAACACACATGCTAAGAAGAAATGAAGTGTAGGAGATGCCAAGAAGACATATGGAGAGAAGAGAACCAAAGCGCAAACCACACGGGGAAGATGATGGTTAGAGAGACAAGATGTTCGAAGATCGCACCTACACGGAGCTCAACACACCGGTTACAACCATTCTCAGAGAATTAGAAAAGAAGAAGGACGTAGAATATCCGACATCAAGGGGAAGACATCCAGAATACGGGAGAAACCCCAGGAACAGATGTGAATTTCACGGGTACATGGGGCACGACATCGGCCAATGCATACACCTACACATGATCCAGGGGAGAATCGACAACAAATATCCAGCCATAAACAAGTACATAACGCACCAGGAGAACAACAGAAGAGGACCAACGGAATCCAGACAAGCGCATCTACCAACAACACCAAATGGAGCAGACTACATGACATATTATGCGCGGATATCAATTCAGGAAATAACACAGATATGATAGTCAACCTAGCGCATAACAGACAAGAGGGGATGCAAACAAAGGAAGAGCAGACAACATGATTAAAGAATGGATGATGCGGCCAGTGTATTTCTAGATCAGCGAGACAGTGGGAATTCACAATCATTGTGATCCTCTAGTGATCACTCTGATCATAGCAGGATGGGCGATACATATGATTCTAGTGGATGCAGGAAGCGCATCAGATATTTTGTTCGACGACGCATACTAAGAAAATGAATATCAGCGAATCAACAATGGAGAAGGCAGGAAGAACCATCTACGGATTCAATGGAATGCAAACAATTCCAGTAGGAGAAGTAGCACTCAAAGTGGCAGCATGGCCAATAGCATTAGATGTACATTTCAGCGCAGTTAATACGGGTTCACCGTACAAGTAATCTTAGGAAGAAAATGGATACATCGGGTGAGAGCAATACCATCAACGCTTCACCAGAGAATCAAGTTCCCCACACCAACATGGCTCATAGAAATCAGAGGAGATTCAACAGCAACAAGAAGATGCAACTCTAGGCATGTTCATGAATCAATCAATAGGGATAGGAGCATCAGGCAAGCAGAGCACATGATGCGCAGAGAAATGATGAAGGAAGATATGCACAACAAACGGAGGATATTGGAGCTATCAGCGGAGTACCCATGGTCCAACGCCATCTACTAAACCGGAGGATGGAGCAGTGGAACAGAAAGAGTCAAAGATACCAAGGGAATCATATTTAAAGAAACCAAGAGTCAAATAAATAAAAATCTTTAAGGAAAATTGAGTTCGCAAAAATAGAGGAATAAACCGATGCAGAAAGTCGGATATCAGCAACCCAGTGCTCAAAGAATTAATGCTGGTCAAAGGTCCGATGAATGGCCGAAATGGGGCATAATGGTTGTCGACTGTCCTTAATCCCCCACTACGGTGAAAAGAAAAGTTATCCGGTATGGCAGGGGATAGGTAACCGCAAATACATGAAAGCCCACCCCGGGTAGCAAATGGCAATGACTGTCGACTGTCTCGAATGCCCTCTACATTAATTGACTGGACGCGGTCACTGATATGGACGAGTCAAAAATAAGTACTAAACCCCTACGAAGTTTAGGTGGTTCACGTAGTTATGAAAAATCACGTAGCGTAACTTAGAAATAACACACTCTGCACAAAATAACATGTTTTATATCGCATTCTTTCTTACACGTATATGCATAATAATTGTTCATACACATGTATAATAATTGTTTGTACTCATGCATATACAGGAGCACCAAAAAAGGAAAATTTATCCTACTAAGCTAAAACTAATTATTCTGCTTTTTCTGAATCCTCCGCAGCGTCACCAGTCGTAGCAGCATCCTCCGCATGTCCATCATCAGGAATCAAGAAGAACCGCAGCGCAGCGCAGTGCAACACAGATCAAAGGATAATCAGAGTACTGGTTGAGAATATCTCTGAAGTACCTGGAGATAACTTCATCAAATTGATGCTTCATCACGACATCATTATGGTGCAGTCTCCCCTCCGATTCAGCAATGTACTTAGCAGCATCCGCAGTAAGAGAAGCAGTAGCAGCGACAGAATTCACAGAATCAACAACAGAAGCGACGAAGCGGTCAATAAGACTACCATAAGTAAAAGGAGCAGCACCCAGAAAAATATACAGTACGCCGATATCGCGATCGAGTTTTACGTGGAGGAATCACAACCTGAGGATTCGAAGACAATAAGCAAGCAGCGGAGGATAAGTCAACAAATCAAAAGGATAAATAGAAAATACCTCTTCATAGTAGAGCCAACAGCTTTACCGCGATCACGCAGACCTTTATGCTTCGCGGTATCACCAGCAGAATCAGAGGACACATCTACAACAATAGGCGAAGGAAAAGGATATGCAGAAATCGATAATCCTGCGCAACAGGAAGAGGAAGAACAAGTTTATTAGTTAGGAGCGCAGGAGAAAAAGGAGGCAGCTTCGCGTCTTTCGGCAGACGATAATAGTTCGGCATCCATAAGCGTCCAACAAGAAGATATGAAGACAGTTCATCATGTGCATCATCAACAGCATCACGGCCTAGACTATACAACCAAGGGCCACGCAAAATGAAGATCAGCTTACCAGTATCATCAAGACCGGAGGATTTAAGCAAAGAATCACAATCTTTGCGGAGCCATTCATCAGCAGAAGGAGCCAGCGGAACCAGCGTCGCACTAACTTGGGAAGGGACGACAAAGGAATGTGCTAACAACTTCAAAAAATTCCACTTCATCAACAATGGAGTTAAAAGCTTCAACAGTATACCCAGGAATCTGCTGAGATCGACGACAAAGGATGAGATGGAAGAGGCGCCAGGAGTTATGATTGTATTGAAGATAAGCACGCGTAACTCGGCGGCGAGAAAGCACATAGAGGATAAAGATCAGCAGGATTATACAGAGGCAGAGGAAACCCGGCTCTAAGATGCCCCCAGCATACCAAACCAACATTCAGAGTTATAGGATAATCCTCAACCTGAGGATCAAGAAAATCATAGCATAAATATTCAAATTAAAAGTCATCAGCGCTCACACCAATGTTTTTACAGATACGTTCCTGGGGAGGCGGAGGTCCAGGAGGAGCAACACCACGAAGAAGTTCAAGGCGTCGCCTCACATGTATATGATCACCAATCATCACAAAACTTGGAGAAAGTTTCTTACTAGGAAAAACCGGCGGATACATATCATACAGATCCATCGGAGACACAACCGCAGGAGGCGGAGGTCCCACATCAACATCCAACTGAAGTTCCATATATCAGTAGCAGGTGGAGGTTCTACAACAGCCTCAGGCGGAGGTTCTACACCAGCAACCAGCGGAGGTCCTACGGCAGCACCCAGCGGAGGACCTATATCAGCAGTCGGAGGCACGACATCAGCATAATAAGAAGGTATATCGGAAGCAGGCGAAAAAGCATCAATTACCGACGGAGGCTCAACTTCAGAAGATGGAAATCCGGAATCAACATTCAGATCACTAGCAGTAACCACCGGAAGGTCATCAAGAAATGAAGAAAAAACAGCAGCAGTGGTCAAATCATCAGTAGCGGAGAAAGTGCCGGAGTGAAGATCTAAATCAACATGGTCAACATCAGCACCTAACCCCCCCAACAAAAGACATCTAAGAAATCTCGATAACCCCCCTATATCTAGATTTCTTAGAAAAAGAAGTCGTAGCGGAAAATGTAGGAAATGAAGACAAAAATGAGAAAGAAAAACAATTTATATCGGAGATCTCATATTACACAGTAAAGATGTGACAATCCAATTTCTCAGTAAACGGCGGTTTCTGAGGAGGAAGATAAAGAAGCAAGTGCAGGCTTGAAGAAGTGTCTAGTCCGAAGTGACCTAAAGTAATGTATATGTCCATTTAATTTATATTAAAAAAATAGGCTGGATCCCCTAAATCTTAGGGCCAGCATAACACCTTAGACTTTAGGAGGAATAGCAGAGGGAATGTCCTCCGCTACCGGTACTCATAGGTTAGCAAGCGGAGAGAGTAGCCTACATTCCTTTATTATGTAACCACCCTAAAGGTGGACCTCCGCCTATCCGCACAAACGACTGGGAGGATATATAACTGACATAATGTGAATGATAATGTTTAGCTGAGTATCACTAGATCACTGAGGGGTTTGTCCTCAACGATCCTTGTAAATATGAGACCCTTTACCTTTAGAAAGGGATCCGAAGTCATTTACATCAATAAGAGAGAGAGTATTGTCCATATCGTCTTCCTTACCTGTGTTAGTATTAGTTGGGTGTGTTGTTTGGTATTTCCAGCAACTACAGTCCAAGTATACATAGCTATTACTGTTGATGGGTCTATCAATCATGTCGGAATTCAAAACCGCCACAATAACCCTCTCTGAAATCGCATATTTGATATTTTTTTCATGTTTAATGAGATCGAAGAGAATGAAAATGGTAGGACAAAGTTCATGATAGCAAATAGATACAAAATCATTAAAAAAAAAACGAAGATGTTTGTTGGTATCCTTGTTGATATTCAAGTTTGTAATCCGCAATTGTCTATTGAAGATAGAGTCATCTTCGGGAAAGCCGAGTATGAAAGCGAGACAGGGAAAATAATTTGATTTCATGAATGCTACAAAGTCTTCAAAAACAATCTTCTGGGATACGATCCTTTCAAGTTAATGTTACGAATTAGGTTGATTTATTTCTTTTCAATGCAATGCTGTTAACTTTAAGTAATTTAATGCAATTTCATTTGTCATTTAACTAGTTATGTAATTTGAATCTCATAATACAACGGATTGTTTTCCAAATTAGAACTTAACGGCTCTATTGTTTCTTTAATTGCAGTGCAAACCTAATTAATGTACAAATGATCATTACAAATTATATTAAACATTGCTATTAGACTTAATGTCGCATTTCTCTAACATATCTTCGAGCTTCGGAAGTTATGTGTCTAAGGTATCTGCGACCATGTCTCCTAAAGTACGTATAACATGCCTCGTGCACAAATGGTTGTTGATTTTGTGCTATCCAAAGGGTCTCAACTCTAAATTTCTGCAAAATAAAATAAAGCAAAGTTAGCCTGGAGATATATTCAAAATTTACGTTTACCAAAATATTGTGTGTAATACTTACTTTTACTTCATCTGAAGCTCTACGATGGTGTCTATTAACCAATTTCATGCATTTAATGTACTCCAGTATCCTTCCTTGAATTTAGCAGAATCTAAAAGCTAATTGCTCTCAATTACAATGTTTAGGATTCCTATCTAATTCTTCTAAGAATTCTTCGACTCTCTTCCAGAGCATGGAATGACGTTCATTGGGTCATTCACAGTAAGTCGGAATGAATGCTTGCACTACCATTAGATCATCTTCTAAAGTGAAATCCTTCTACAAAAACAAAACAACTTGTCAAAAATCATTATTAAACCCTCAACGTCTAGAAATTTCAAAAACATTCAAAACCCTAACAGTTAGTTTTTTATCTATAAAAAACATACAATGTTAGCTCATTTTTCTCGCAACTTCTCCAATCCAATCACTACTATCATGGAATGTTCAAAGGTGTAGTATCTTTTCTTCTGTTTTATTCTTTAAAATGTAATATTTTTTACTGACAACTTCTAATATCATTTGTTTCTTTAACTACACTGCTCTTCCATCACCAAATGTGCCATCTGTCAATCTGAAGACCACAAAAGTGCTCTATGTCCATGGATCTACTCAGCATGTTCAAAAGGAAATTGTGATGGGTTTCGAAAAATTATCAAGTCGAATACAAAGAAAAATGTAGCCAGGTTGTTCCTCAAGTGTCAGAAGCCTGAATGTGGAGATTTTCAATGGTTAGATGAGGCTATTCATTAAAGTAACCTTGCTGCAACTCGGAAATTTTCAACTCCAAAACAGTATAAGAATCACTCTTGTTTCTCATGTGGAGAGACTAATCACTGGTCGGGCAATTGTCCATTGGCTGGGTCTGTTAATCGGTCATTCAATTTCATTAATGAGGAAAACTCTGGGGAAACTTACAAGAATAACAACTATATATAGACCCACCCTAACAACCTAAGGCGGGCCTAATAACTGAAACCTTATTAAACAGATCAGACTATAAATGTACATTTGAGTTCTATTATCTGATTAAACCTAAAACTAATATGATATGATCATAGATGAAGACATAAAAAATACATGATACATCAGAGTTTGCCTCGTAAATCAAAGTCTTTAGAAGACGAAGAATTCAATATGTCAGGTTTGTCAGAAGTAGCCTTAATTCTCTGTGAACGTCTAGCTAGAGCAGTACTAGTTGAAGTAGTCCTTGCTGCATACTCCTTCTTAGCCTTCTCAAGTTGTTTCTTTACTCTCCCTGCTTCAGCTATAACTGTATCATGCATAACTTGCATTGCATTCATAATTTCTTCTTTCTTTGAATAAGTCGCTTCATTATTTTTAGGATCAATACAAGCTAAAGGCTCAGGTTGAACAAAGACCATTCTCTGCTGATGACCCTCATTACCAATTGCTTTTCTCACTTCCTTTGTAGCTTCTAACTCAATATCCCAAGCCATCTTCATTGACTGGCAATTATTAAAGAGATGCATATCAGCTTCAAGAATCTTCTTGGGGTCTCTACCCTGCAAATCCACATTATCATCGTCGGCAGCTTGTTGTAGTGACACTGGATCTTCCATATTAAATGGATCATCAATCAATATGTCTTCCATATCCTCCCCCATTGGCTGGGTCTGAATGCACTGAAAGAGGGTGTGTGCCGGGAATAGTAAAAATACAATATCGGGGTGGTAGTAAGGATGGTGATAATAGGTATCTTGTTTGTGGCTGAAAAATATAAGAAGTTTTCTAAAGTACTCGCACATAAGAAGAATGAAAATTATGCTTCACCTTCAACTCCTCCAATTACTAAGCACGAGGGGAAAGAGATAACAATGAAGTTTAAAAGATCATTGTAATGGCATGCAAACAACAACAATACTCATTCGTAATTTTCAGAAGAAGGATATTACAAATCATAATGGTAGAATGAGCGGATGTAATCAGAATCTGCATGTGCAGCAGAATCTGCAGATGCATCAGAATCTGAAATTTGATATGAATCTTCAGATTCATCATATGTAACTACATCATCATTTTCATATGCACCCTCGTATTCATCTGCATGTTGAGTATTAACAAGAACATCATTATAATAATCATAGTCAATGCCAAGATCAGCTGCCCAAGGTACTCGATAATCGTCATATGAATATGAAGTTTTATATGAATTATGAGATTCTGAGCCTTGAGATTGTGGCAGAGGTTGAACATACTCTAAATCTGACACCTCAATGCTCGACTCAACTTAGACTTCTTGTTCTCCTCTACCAGGATGCATATCAATGTGTTTGGTAAGATCAGCTTGTAATAAGTGATATCTTTCATGATCCAGTAAATCCTTGTAATGAACAGCAGGGCCAATACCGGACCTGGAACAACCTCACGCCATGACGACATTTCATTATCGATTTCATGAGACCTTCTTTCTACTACTTACATGGCGACCCAACAACCTTGTACACTGATTGGAGAAATCCAAAAACACGTTCAACATCCTTCCTCTTTGCCATTTGATAGTTGTTAAACCTAACAAGATCAAGAAACTTCAATGTAACTGTGTAAGCTTGTACGATTGTTTGTAACTTTGGATAGATACCATCAGCCAAGTAATAACCCATGTCGTAGTGGTGTCCGTTGTTTTCATAATTGCACGGAGGTGCTAAACCTTGAAGAAGCTTGTCAAATAGAGGTGAGTGACCCAACACATTCAAGTCATTTTGACCTCCACATTCAATTAAAAAAATGCCAAAACCATAAGGCATAGGATACCACCACCTCCAACACCAAAAAACTATTTTTTTTTATTTACCTCGTTACGTTCCTTGCCAAGCCACTGAGAAATTCTTCCACGACTATTGCATATAATCTACACTACTAAGCATTCCCGAAAATCCTCAATTGGTGTTCTCGTCTAGTAGTCTCTCCACATCTTCTGATGTGGGTTGACGCAAGTATCTTTCTCCAAAAGTGCGGCAAATTAAGTCACAAAAGTGCTACAAATACTTGTATATTGTGGTTGTTCCCATTCGAGTATAATCATCAAGACTATCGTCTATGGTACTTTTGCACAAAGCGTTCATCACAACAACCATCTTCGTCTGAGGAGAATAACCCATAACTCCCCTTGCAACCGAACGTTGTTTCCATTCTTCATTCACTTCAAGGATTTTTCCTAATATTTTCTCAAACAAGTCTTGCTGCAAACCTAGACGTTGTTTGAATTGTCTTAAAGTATAGGTGCCTCCAACGTTAAAATAATCGTTCATAATTATTGCATCATGCGTAACTCTATCACAATGTAGCCGTCGACGTTTTTGAACTACTTTTGGCACGATTGTCGGATAAAACGCATACGAACCTCATAACACATTTAGTGCCACAATATAATTGTCTTTTCTATATCATCTTTCGAAGTATATAAATCAATTCCATATTTAAATCTCACAATTGCACAAAGGAAGGTACCCATTTTGCACCTTTTAAAACAACAATCCTAATTTTAATTCAATACATTCAACACTCCATACAATTTTTTCTTTTACCAAAACCACAACATTTCATCGATATCATGTGTTTTCTTAACCACTTATATGTTCAATGCTAGCATTCATTTGTATTTGATGTAATTAATCAACCTAACATCAACAATATATCATGATTCATTTAAAAAAACATTTATAAACCCTAAATCCAAAATTACATAATGTTGTTGATTCTGTGGATGAAAATTGAAATTGAAACTTGCGATAGAACCACCTTTGAGTCTAGAAGAAGCCCTTCAAAATTGTGGAATAAATCGTCTTCAAACACCTTCAAAATCGGAAAGGGTACACTTGTTTGAGTGAGTTTTGTGTGAGTGAAAATGGAAAGGAAGAAAAAGTGAGGTTCCCCGCAACTACTCAGTAGCCGTTTCAACAATTTGGTCGGTTACCATAGTGGCTACGGAAATTTGGTCTTTTACCTTAGCTACATTGTAACCATGTGAAATGGATGCCAGTCACTAATAAGAACTCAAGAGCGTACCATCTCTCGATTCTTCATCGAAAAAGAAGAAATATTATTAGTGCATTGCAAATGGAGTCGGGGGAGTGGTCTACTAAGAGCGAAGATATATCGGAAGCTTTAGTCACTCATTTCAAAAGTATGTTTCAGCAGGACTTGTATACGGCAGTTGCTCCAACAGTTTATCCTATAAACAATACAATATCTGCAGAGAACCAAAGAATGCTGCAAAAAGTCCCTACCAATGAGGAGATTTATAGCTCTCTTAAACATATTGGCGACTTAAAGGCTCCCGGACCAGATGGTTATTCCGCGATCTTCTTCAAGAATTGTTGGCATCTTATTGGGAATGAGGTAACTGATCTAATCAGGAATTGCTTTGTTTCTGGTACTTTGCCTTGTGGGATGAATCATACCTATATTAAATTAGTGCCTAAGTATGAAAATCATGCATCCCCTGTCGATTTTAGGCCCATTGCTCTCTGCAATGTCCTCTATAAGATTGTAACCAAGCTAATTGCAAGAAGACCGAGGCCGCTATTGGATAACCTTGTTGCTAAAAATCAGTCCGCTTTTGTCCCTGGCAGACATATTTTAGACAACATTATTACTGCCAAGGAGCTTATCCATTCTATGAAACTCTCCAACTCTATCATAGGGTCTTTTGCCCTTAAGCTCGACATGATCAAGGCTCACGATAGAGTGGACTGGAATTTTTTAAGGCATATTCTGATTGGTGTTGGCATTACTGGTTCTCTCCTTATTCTCATTATGAACAGTGTTAGCTCAGTTTCTTTCTCGGTCCTAGTTAACGGATCTCCAGAAGGGTTTTTCTTTGCAGAGAGAGGGATTAGGCAAGGTTGCACTCTCTCTCCATATCTGTTTATTCTTTTGACTCAGGGATTATCTTGGTTAATGGAGAGAATGGAAGAGGCTAGTCTATATAATGGTTACAGGCTTAACAAGTATGCTCCTTATGTGAGCCACCTTATGTTTGCCTATGATCTAATGTTCTTTGGAGTCCTCATTAATAAAACCATAAATACTCTCCAAGATGTGCTTTTTGTTTACTCTAGCTGGTGTGGACAAAAAACAAACTTTCAGAAATCTTCGAGTCACTTCAGCAAGGGTTTTACTCCTCATAAGCAAAGAGAAGTCGCTGATATGCTTGGTCTTCAAATTATGCATCCCCATGAGAAGTATCTTGGAGTGTACATCTTAAAGTCAGATAAGAGATCCAGTACGTATAAATTCCTGGAGGAAAAAATGGGAAACAAATTGGCAGGTTGGAAAAGGTACTTTCTCAACCCTGCTGGTAGGACTACGCTAATTCAACATGTGCTTGCTATGATACCTCCATAATATATGGCTAGTTGTCTTGTTCCAAAAATTGTCCTTTCTAGGCTTATGAGAGTTATAAGGGCTTTCTGGTGGGGACATAGTAGCGAAGAGAGGAAGATGCACTTTATTGCTTGGGAGAAGATGACCAACTATAAGGCTAATGGGGGTCTCGGACTACGACAATTATAAGATGTGAATAAAGCTCAAATAGGCAAGCTAATTTGGAGATTTCTGATTGATTGTGAGGGCCTGTGGTTTAAAATTCTTAAAGCTATTTATCTCGGTGACGATAGCTTCTGGGAGTGTAAACAACCTAGACACTGCTCTTCAACCTGGGGTGCTATGCTTGCCATTAGACCTCTAATGAGTCAGGGTTGTTGCTGGCAGGTGGACAATAGTAGTTCGATATCTGTCTACAAGGATCCTTGGATCCATGGACTTCACGGGTTTATACCAGAGAGGTCTGCTACTCTGAACTCTAACAATATGTTGGTTAAAGATCTTATTCTAAATGATGGTGGAAACTGGAATCAGATGAGTTGAGATCAAATTTCTCCAACTTAGAATCTAAGTGCATTCAAGACATCTATATTTCAGCTGAGATGGGTGAAGACAAGCTATTGTGGGTGCTGACCGAAAAAGGGAACTTCACATAAAAAAGTTTTCACCAACTGATTGCGAATAATCGAGGATCCTCTTCATCTTTAGCTCATCTCTCTTTTGATTGGAAGAAACTCTGGAATGTTAAGTTTATTCCGCCTAAAGTTCATGTCTTTATTTGGAGAATGCTCCACAATGGTCTAGATGTGTGTGCTAATATTGGTAGACTTGTCAAGGGGGTGGATATGGAGTGCAGTTTCTGTGGCGAGTTTCTAGAAACAATTGATCATCTCTTTGTGCATTGTCCGGCAGTCAAAGCTCTTCTATTCGCCAGCCATCTCAGAATTACAGTGCAGCATGATAGCCAAAGACCTGTTGAAGAAGCTCTTAAATGTTAGATACGGTGGAATAAGTTTCAGTGCTTGTGCTTGCCTAATGTGGTGCTGGTGGAGGGCTAGGAACAAGCTGAGGTTTGAAAATATTAAGCCTTGAGTTGTTTCTGAAGCCTCTGAGTTGTTCGGTAAATATACTCAAGCCGTCTCGGACTCCCCCAACGATCTCTCGCTTAGTCAGGAAGCAACTACTACGCATTGGGTGAACCCGGATGAGAATACCATTAAGGTGAATGTTGATGCAGGTGTTGGTGCCCAGAACTTCGCTACAACAGCTGTGGCTAGAAACCATAACAGTCAATTTAGTGGTGGTTAACAATGGTTTTCAAAGAGACTGATCCTATTATTGCTGAAGCCATGCCTTTCTTACTGGTGCAAAGCTGACTGTAGCCATCAATCCCCATGGATGTATAATTGAAGGTGACACGCAGTCGACAGTGAATGCTCTGAAGGATCCTGCTAAAAACCCGAACTGGCAATCACTCCCATTTTGTCCGAAATCAGAAATCTGGCCAGAGCTATTCCTTCTCTTGAGTTCAACTATGTTAAGCGAACATGTAATGAAGCTGCTCATTACCTAGCTAAATATGCTCTCTTTAACCATATCTCTCATACATGGTTGCAATCTCCTCCCCCCGCATTGATGATGCCTTGGCATCTGATATGAATGTGTATGGTTTCTTTCTTGTCGTTCTTTCAAAAAAAAAAAAAAAAAAAAAAACTTAGCTACATTGTGAAAAAATTATCTACTCTATGAACACCATAGTGGTTGCTCTCCACGTATATATATATGTATCCAAACACACAGTTAACCAAGAGGGGATTCACGAGAATTTTACCATAATGTTCATTTACCCTATTGTCGTTCTACCGTAACCACAGTGTGACACTGGCACTGCCCTTCATCCAATCGAAGTGTCCATCGACATGACATGCATAGGTAGTTAAATACGTCTCAAAAAAAAAAAAAAAAAAGGTAGTTAAATACGTTCCTATCGCAAGCAAACAAACCCAACGGCTTTAACAATTCTAAAAATAATCCGGGTTACTAGCTTATATGGTCGACAAGTGGCAAACCAAGCTGATACAACCTGGATCATCTACTTCCGTTATTAATTAAAAAGCAAAAATATTATCGCCGTTTCCTCCTTTTCTTTATTACTACTGCCTTTTTTTTTAATCTCCATTTCCATCTCTCTCTTCCATCACTCCACAGTCTCTCTCTCACTCCTCTCTTCTTCTTCCTCCTCCTCCAATTTTATCTCCTCCTCCTCCTCCTCCTCCTCCTCTTCTATACATTTTTACTAGGGATCTGTACTGAATCAGAGAAAATTCACTGAAACTAGAGCACAAAATCCACAAAACCCTAATACAATTTCGAAATCCCATTTCATGATTCATCGATCTGAAACAAGGAAGTTGTTTGTTGTTGTGGTGAGTTAGGTTTTTAGAGAGAATTTTTTTAATTAGAATCACAAATGCGGTGATAATAAATTAGGGTTTTGAATTCTTAAAAGTGGGGAGGAAAAATGGGATTGTGTAACTCAAAACCCTCCCCCAAACCAAATCCATACGCACCACCGGAGCTTCTTCAACAACATCATACCGCCAGTCCTGCTCAGAGTAAGAAGAGTAATAATAAAAGTTCTTTATCATCGCCGATTAACGGCGTAAATACGACGAATGTCGATAATAATCAAGAAGAAGAGAATGAGAGTCAGAAGAAGAAGAAAGAAGAGAAAGTTGAAGAATCAGTAAAGAGATCACCATTTTTTCCATTTTACAGTCCAAGTCCGGCTCATTATTTGTTTTCAAAGAAATCATCACCAGCTCATACACCTAGTTCTAATTCAACACCAAGGAGGTTTTTTAAAAGACCATTTCCACCACCTTCTCCAGCTAAACATATTAGGGCAGTTTTAGCTAGAAGACATGGTTCTGTGAAACCTAATACATCATCTACTGCTGCAATACCAGAAGAAGGAAATGAGAATGAAAATGGTGGTAATGGTAATGGGTTAGATAAGAGTTTTGGATTTTCTAAACATTTTGGGAATAAATATGAACTTGGAGATGAAGTGGGCCGTGGTCATTTTGGGTATACTTGTTGTGCTAAGTTTAAAAAAGGTGAACTTAAAGGTCAACAAGTTGCTGTTAAGGTTATCCCTAAAGCTAAGGTAAGAAAAATTTCTTCTTATGTTTTGAGTTGATTTTTGAGAACATGGGTGTTATTAGAAATTTTTGTTTTTTTTGAGTTGATTATCTGTTGATCTCAGTACAGGGGGTATTATTATTAGAAATGATGAATTATTAGTACTGTTTCTGCAAGATATACCAATATTCTCGGAGGCAATATTCTCTTTTTATAATTCTTTTTGATCAAGTTGTGATTTCCTGTATAGAGTTGTGTAATTATTAGATTGAATTGCAGTGACGATTGTGTGAGTGTTTTTTTCAAAGTTTTTTTTTTTTTTTTTGTTAATGTGATGTAGAAGTTCATGATTCCGTTGGCATATACTAGTAGTTTAATGGATTAAAGAGGCTGGTGAAGTGAACAGCAGAGACTCAGAGTTTGTTGTGGAAATTGAATGGTCAACAGCTTCATATTCCATTATTAATCTTCTTTACTATTTTAATAATGGAGTGTGACTAAGTCAATTTTCTTTTGAAATTCATGGTGGAACACTACTTTGACTTCATTGTAGTTGCTATTTCTATTTTCAGGATTTTGTTTCTGCATCTAAATAATTTTAATCCTCGTGACAGCACAATTTTAGAAACCACTCACTAGCTTGTTAAAGTCAATAAAGACTTGCAGATGGTTATTAAGCCCATTCCAACTCTCATAGAATAGGCTCTCTTAGTTGCATATATATTTGCTACTTTACCCTTATAAGCCGCAGCCATTGCCCATTAGGTTACCATGGTTCAACCAGGCATTCTGATTTCCTCAAAGACTTAACTACTGATGAAAGTTTGATGTCGTCACTTTTTGATCTATTTTTTAATTTTATGAACAACTAAATAAATTTCATTTTCTGTGAAGTACTTCTTGTTTTGTGGAATGTACCTCTTAATATTATTTAATGATAACAGTGATATTGTTTTTTTTGTCAGATGACTACAGCCATTGCCATTGAAGATGTTAGAAGGGAAGTGAAAATTTTAAGAGCATTGACAGGGCATAGTAATCTAGTGCAGTTCTATGATGCATATGAAGACAATGAGAATGTCTATATAGTGATGGAGTAAGCTCTAAACTCAGATACTTCTATATTTCAAAGTTTTCTTCCATGAACCATGCTCATGTATAATGTAGCTGGCGTTGTCGTAGGTTCTTAGACCCTTTCTTGAATTTTGACTCAAATGTCTGCATGTTTAGCCCAATTCAACTCCAGCTTTCATGTATCATTTTTGTTCATAAGGCCCTTAACATATAGGCTTTGCTTTTTATATTTTTTTCTTCCAGGTTATGTGAAGGAGGTGAACTTTTAGATAGAATTCTTGCAAGGTATTTCTCTTGCTATTGCTAAAATTCAACATTTTCTTACTTCTTCCGTTTGGAGGCTGGATACTGAAGTATGCTCTTGGCTTACATTTCTGATGGTTATGTTCATGTGAAGAGGGGGAAAATACACTGAAGACGATGCAAAAGCAGTCATGGTACAAATATTGAACGTTGTCTCATTTTGCCATCTTCAGGGTGTTGTTCACCGTGATCTAAAACCAGAGGTAGAGCACATTCCTATTTTGACTATCCTAACTAGCGTATATAATGCCTGAGGGTTCCCAGTTATGACTCCCATGAGCATGCGGAACACAAGGAATCTTTCAATAGATTTTTTCTAACTAGGTAGATATATGGGCACAAAGTTATCAAGAATTCCACCACTATACCATGTAGCTGGTGCTATTAGGATTTTATGGTCCAAAGCAGAAGTGAACTAAAAAGTGTGCTTTAAATTGATAATCTCGTAGCTACATAGAAAACATGTTAGGCTGGCACGGATCTTGTTCCAAGTTGTTCTACCAGATACATGAGTTATGGCATTCTCTTAACATATGATTCTTGTTCTTTTACCTTTTTATATTGCTAACCAAGTGTAGCTGTTTGAATCAGAATTTCTTGTTCACCTCAAAGGATGAAGACTCGCAATTGAAGGCCATTGATTTTGGCTTGTCCGATTTTGTGAAACCAGGTGATTTTTTACTCTCGTGGGTGCTGACCATTTATTTCAGAAGTAAACTTAGGCTTCTTTAGTTTTGGCTGTTAAAAAATAGGTTTCTAATTTGTATGATGTGATGCAGATGAAAGGCTTAATGACATTGTTGGAAGTGCGTACTATGTTGCACCTGAAGTTCTACATAGATCTTACAGTACAGAGGCTGATGTGTGGAGTATTGGTGTGATAGCATATATACTTTTATGTGGAAGTCGTCCATTCTGGGCTCGGACAGAATCTGGGATCTTTCGGGCAGTTCTAAAGGCGGACCCAAGTTTCGATGAACTTCCTTGGCCTTCTTTAACTTCTGAAGCCAAGGATTTTGTTAAACGTCTATTGAATAAAGACCCACGTAAACGAATGACGGCTGCTCAGGCATTAAGTTAATATTCTCATCTTGGTTCGAAAATTGCTGGATTTCTTTTATTGTGATCCTGATTATATTTCTCTTTGCAGGTCATCCTTGGATTAGGAACTATAATGATATAAAAGTACCTCTGGACATTCTAATATTCAGGCTCATGAAAGCCTATATGCGCTCATCATCTCTACGTAAAGCTGCACTAAGAGTGAGTACTTTTTACTATTCAGGTAATATGTTTTGTTTTTGATCATGTCTCATAATATGTTCTGTTCACCTTCTCAGGCATTATCCAAGACATTGACTGTGGACGAACTCTTTTATCTGAGGGAGCAGTTTGCATTGTTGGAACCTAATAAAACCGGTGCAGTAACCTTGGAGAATATCCGGATGGTTAGTAGAAAAAAAGACAGATAGGGTGCTATTCGTTATATGTTGGTCACCTTTGAAAGATAACATCAATCATTATTGTCGTGGCCAGGCTTTGACGAAAAATGCGACGGATGCAATGAAGGAATCTCGTGTTCATGATTTTCTTGCTTCGGTAGATACAGAGTTCCACACAAAATCTTGGATTCTTTTAATTTTGTATATATATGCGTATGTTTTATGGCTTCTAACTGTGAACAATTTGCTTGGGTTCCATGGCAGTTAAATGGTCTACAGTACAGAAAGATGGATTTTGAGGAATTTTGTGCAGCAGCATTAAGTGTTCATCAGCTTGAAGCACTAGATCGGTGGGAGCAACATGCTCGTTGTGCCTATGAGCTTTTCGAGAAGGATGGGAACAGAGCTATTATCATTGAAGAACTTGCTTCTGTAAGTTAGTTTTTATTTTTTGTCCCTCCATAAACATATTTTGCTTGGAACATATTTTTTAACGGTCCAGTATATTGGCTCTGAACTGAATAATTTTCTTTTTCCTTTTCAGGAGCTGGGGCTTAGTCCTAATGTTCCGGTCCATGCAGTTCTTCACGATTGGATCAGGCATACAGATGGGAAGTTAAGCTTCCTTGGATTCGTCAAATTGTTGCATGGTGTATCAAGTCGTACCCTAGCCAAGGTTCAATAAAAGTCAAGAAAACAATGCGAAGACATGAAAACTCCAGGAAGAATTTACCCATTGGTCAGAGTACTAATGTCTTAAACGCATTATCTAAGGTGTGTGCTTTGAACAGACACCCAGCGCGGCCGAAATCAGACAAGAAAGAAGACAGACATTGTCTGGGACAAGTATCAGGCCGGGGAATAGAAGAATTTGAGTTTAATTCTGGTGGGGGTTCCGTTATGGAAAAGTACTTGTACTGGAGTTTGACATATATCACTGTAAAATCTTTATCTTCTAGTAAAATGAAAGAAGAGGTGATTGTGGGGATCTGAGGAGGGATATTATAAGCTGAGGTGTTGTTAGTTTTATATAATATACTGTTATGTTCCATTTTCCTTGTTCGATCAAAAATCAGAATGATCAGATGTACAAGCTACAAAAGATTTGATCAATGGATAAAATCAGCAATCACTCCCACTCTCCTCTTTTGTGATCCTGTCCGTCCAAATTTCTCAAGATTGTTTTAATGTGATGACGAGTTGTGACTACCGAATATGACGCGCCTAATAAATGGCCAGTGGGTACATTACATAACTGAACTTCGGAAAAGAGAGGGGGGGAATCTTCCTAGGCAATTTTCTTTCTCTTTGCCCAACTAGACCCAAAACCAAATTT
>JAJJMA010104972.1:50658-66596 GCA_023529015.1 Papaver nudicaule | reverse complement strand
AAATTCTAAAAGAATATACTCTTAATTCGACTACCAGTGAAATCTCCGCGTCAGGTTCACGTACGTGAACAAATTAGACACAGGAGAATTTCCGAGTCTGGTACGCAAACCGGTTCGGGAACCGTCTGCTGGTCAAATTAGGTCAAATCCGGATTCCGCTGGAAGTACTGGGCTGAGACAGAACTTAGACGTGAGAACGTCCTCAGCTGTGATCCACAGGCTCTTTGCTCAAGAGTACTCCTTTAGATTCATCCATATCCAACATAACAGTTTGTAAGCAAACCATTGTAATGGACATATGGTGTCGAATCTGTCTCATGCATTCTTGATTCACAGTATTCGTGGGATCAAATACTGGTCATGACATAAAGCCATGTTACACAAGAACACGATCTCAATCGCTATTATCACTACTAAAGTAGTCGACTATATTTCGAAAGAATAGAGAAAGTAGAATAGAAGAATATCCATAAAGTCATAACTCCTACTAACCTTTTGTCGATGAAGAATAATTGATGTCTTCTTTGTCTTCACAGTCTTCGTCTTCAAGGTCTCTACTACTCTGTCTATATCCCATTTCCGAAATCTAAACTCTAGTAGGCTAAATCAAGAATTGAATTTTGACACCTAAAACTGACAACTAGCTTGACATACCAACGCTAGTGGGTTTGACCGGACAATGCCCTAACAGAATCAATTACTGAATCTGAAGCCATTGAAATGGATAGTATCTCCGAGTATGAGGAAATCAAAAAAGACGTTTTTGATTTAGGTGTTGATAGTGCACCAGGCCCCGACAGATTTCCATGAAGCTTTTATCGTCAATGCTGGGAAATTATTCAGGGTGATTTGATTAGAGATGATACATCCCGCTGGACAAGTGGAAACGTACCAAATGACGTTAATAATAATTTTCTTATGTTACTGCTGAAGGAAAGGGGAGCTAATACACTTCAAAACTTTCGTCACATTTGTCTTTGTAAGTTCATTTTTAAGATTTTCACAAAGATTGTGGCTTCGAGATTAGGTAGGGTGCTGGACAAACTTGTGTCTGAAGAACAAGTAGCCTTCCTGAAGGGTCCCAACATTCATGAAAACATATCCCTTGCTTCATAGATGGTCAATGAATTAGATGAGCCTAGAACATATGGTAACGTGGGTCTAAAGCTTGATATTACTCAGGATTTCGACACAGTCAGTTGGCCCTTTGTGCTCGAAGTTTTTAGAAGATACGAGTTTACTGAGAAACGGTGCGGCTGGTTGATTAGTATCTTTAAATCTGTAAGGATTTCTGTGTTGTTTAAAGGGAGTCCAGAAGGTCTCTTCAGTATTGATAGGGGGTTACATCAAGCGGATCCCGTATCACCTCTTATCTTTGTTCTCATGGAAGATATTCTGAGTGGAAATATTTTTAAACTCTTTGGGAATGGGGATATGAAATATATGGTTGCCAAACAGGGTGTATCTCCAACGCATTTGTTTTTGGTAGACGACATCATGATCTTTTGTAAAGGTAATGATGATAGTCTTACCAGTTTGTTGAATTTGTTATAAACATATCAGGCTTCTTCGGGTCAAGCAGTTAGCAAGCGTAAGAGTAAGGTCTATTTTGGTAGAGGTACTATTGAAAGAAAAGATGAGATACTCGATATTCTGGGTATGGAGTTAGCTACGTATCCTGACAGATATCTTGGTGTCCAACTTTTGCCTGACAATGTGAGGTCTTTCACTACATCTGTTACGGTTGATGACCTATCTTGAACAACTCTTAATTGAGTTGTATGATCCTGTTTGACAACCATTGTGTCTGTTGTAATCATTAGTTTCACAACTCCCACAATGGTTGGGAATGCACCATTTCTCAACCATTGTTTTAGTTGTAGGACTTTCTTACACAACTGGTAGAGTGGTTATAATATGGTCTTTGACAACCAATGGACTGTGTAGTAGATATAGATATGACAACCATAGTTTGTGTTGTACTTGTTTCTTTCACAACAAAAGGTATGTGTAGCACAACTTTATATCACAACTTTTGTTTGTGTAGTATAACTTCAATTTACAACCTCTGCTCTATGTAGCAGAAATATGTATCACTACCTTTGTTTGTGTAGTAATAACCTTTTTTTCCAGTGTAGGTATATTCAATTGCAACCTTTGTTAGCAGTTGTGATTCATTTACATTTAAAAAAATATATATTTGAATATTTAAAATTTATCACCATTCATTCAAATATAAACCATTACAACATTCAAACACTAAAAAGAGTGCAACATCATATATAAACAATTAACAACATTCAAACACTAAAAAGAGTGCAACATCATTCAACCTAAAACACATTATTTCCCCAAAAAAATACAAAACAAACACATTGCTTCCCCCAAGAAAAAGAACAATGAGTACCGATAAGAGAAAAAAAAACAGAAGCACATGGTTTCCTGAAACACTCCCCAAACAGATTAAACAGGCAATATGAGATCCTTGGCCCACGTGGTATAAGTTCCTACAACGTCCAATACACGTTTCAACACACTGGTTTGCCTGAAGAGAACAGCATCATCAACATGAGAAGTAGTCACAATTACTTTGTACGCTCCAAAAACCTATTGGATCACCATGGCACTTCCCCTTTGGATCTGTTTCAGCAATAACCGCGTCAGCAACAACCTCGTCTTCATTGTACTAACTGAGCAACCTGCAAGCTTTACCCTTCCCTTGCACTTCCTCCACCCTTGGTCGGCTGATTGGACTTTCATTTTCATGGTGGGGAACAGTCCTGCTAGTGCTACCAACAACATTGTGGGGAACAGTCCTGCTAGTGCTAGGTACAACATGGTTATTGCTAGCATTTCCAGACTACAGGAAAAAAACAGCAACATAAGAAAATTGGCAAAATGCAAAGAAACAAATTTGTATAACCAGCATTTTTCAAGTGTAGATACATATAAACACACTTACATTTGGACTGGCTCTGTGCAATTGTGAGCCATCATGGCAACAAACACATTTTGAGGACCTTTCATATACCAACACCAAACCGGCAGTATGAGAGGCAAGTTTAAATTCATCAACTAAAAGAAAACTAAATCAATAATAAAATTCTCACCTCTAACAGTGCAAGTCTCTCATTCATTTGCATCATATTGACCTGACACTCTTTGATGATATTCTTATAATGGGACTTGACAACCATCTTTGTCTTTGTCGCTCCATACCCAATTCCTCTGAGTCTCCCAGGTTTGTCGTCACTAAGAGCTTTGGCAAGAAGATCGTCTGTGACAGATGATCCAACATCAGCACCATACTCTTTTTGTGCTCTTTCAATCTTTTCCTGTATTAGTGTACATGTAACCCAATTAGTCAAATTTTTGCATCATTCAAACACATATAAACCAAAGAAAGAAAGAAAGAAAGAAAGAAAGAAGAGAAAATATGAGTTGAGTTCTCACCAAAGCCTCCACCACACCAGGATTAGGGTCCTTTCCTTCCTTCTGTTTGTGACCCACTTTCCAAAGTTCGACTCTATCAATCTCTTCGTCTGTATTCAGTTCCTTTTGCTGCAAACAATATGTTAATCTAGCTAGTTAACATATGAACATAAAAATACAGTGAACCTATAATGAACATAGGAATAAAAATATAGAACATACCATTTCTGCCTCGAGTCTCGCATAACCTTTTCTGCTGATAGTGTGAGGAATGTCGTATTTCTGTCCAACTTCTTGCATGCTGAGTCTATGTGCCTGATAAAGTAACGGAACATTGTTAACTAACAAGACATCGCCTACAACAGTGAATGTACAAGGGTTGAACGAAAATGTAAAAAAAATTATTTATCGTGATAATACTCTTTCAAACTGGTTGCCGTTTAGTCGTAAGACTGTTTACATGGAGATTTCTACCTTTTAATCATCCTTTTCTTAAGAAGAAAGCCTGCTTTAATGGAGACATTGAGAGGCAGGAAAAGCCACCTATTATGACTGGTGCTGAGGCTTTTGAACGTCGGAGCAGTATTATGAATGAATTTGAGAAAGCGAAGCAGAACGAGGCGGAGAAAAGAAAAGATAAAGAGGAAAAGAAGAAGAATAAGAAGAATAAGCAGAAAAATGTCAGATAAGTGCAACAACGGGTGTAAATGGCGGTAATTCTAAGTGTGGGAAGCGGAAAAGGCAGTTGCTACTGATGCCGGTACGAGTGCTGCTGCTAGTTCTGGTGCACTGGATGTTGACCATCCAATATTCAACAAACGGTCGATATTTTTCGACTTGCCTTACTGGAAGGTAAGTTCTAACCTCAAATTATCTTTTTTTCACTCTGAAATTCCTATCTGCATTGTAAATCTCAGTGCTATATAGGTTTCTAACCATGTGATGATGGTGTCATTTTATGATGGTCCCTTTTAAGCATTAATGTTGAATCATATGGAAATTCTTTTAAATGTAGCGGAAACTCTCCTCTTATGCTGTGTTACTTGAATATTGTTTGGTGCATCTAGAATTTATTGTGTGCCTTGCTCATACTTTTTATGTTATGTTTCTTCCTTCCGAGGATTTGTTACTACGGCATAATATTGATGTTATGCATACGGAAAAAACGTCTGTGAGAGTGTCCTTGGTACTATATTGAATATAAAGGGCAAAACCAAAGGTGGCTTAAATTCCCGTAATGATCTAAAAAGTATGGGAATCAGAGAAGAATTGCATCCAAAATACATAAATGGCAAAACGTGGCTCCCACCAGCACCATATAACTTAAGCGATAAGGGAATGGCTACATTTTATAATAGGATGAGAAATTTGAAGGTTCCATATGGGTATAGTTCTGATCTTAGGAAGCATTTCTGGAAAGATGATTGTTTGGGTGTCCTTAAGGCTCATGATTACCATGTCCTTATGCAACTAATATTACTGTAGCTTTGAAGAACTTTTACTTGATGGGCCAAGTACTGCGATTTATCGGTTATGTTCTTATTTTGAAGAAATATGCCAAAGGGCAGTTGATCTCGATAGATTAGTAGAACTTGAAGAAGAAATTGCTGAAACTTTGTGTATGTTGGAGATGTACTTCCCTCCATCATTTTTTGATGTGATGGTACACTTGACAATTCACCTTGCTCGAGAAGTGCGTTTATGTGGACCCGTACAATATCGTTGGATGTATCCATTTGAAAGATATAACTTGTTTTATTAGTATTGATACTTCTGTTTTCTTGTTTCATGTAAACAGAAAAAATAAATTAAGTACAATGTTATAATTTCGTTGATGTAAACGGGAGTTTGGTGCTAATAATTAAAGGTTTGGTTTGTCGCAGGTATATGAAGACATTCAAACAATACGTAAAAAATTACGCACAACCTGAAGCATGTATAGCAGAGTGTTATCTGGGAATGGAGCGCGTCAGGTTTTTTGAGGTTCATGGGGACAAAGCAGATGAAGGAGGAGTAAATCAGCGCCGTAATGAAGACATTCAACATGATTCCACACCGGCAGGGCGTCCTCTTTTAAAGGTGTTCAAGTGTGTATTGATAGTGAAATGCTAAAGATCGCTCATATATATGTGCTTTTTAACACAGTAGCAATTGACCCATATAGAACGTAAGTATGACGTTATATGTTCATTTCAAATTGTTATCAGTCAATGCCTTTACGAATCTTTTTCATACTACTTTTTTTCTTATTAGAATGCATATGGATGAGTTAAGATCTTCCGATACTGCCAGTGAAGACCAACTCCTTTCAATACACTCGGACACATTTGTAGATTGGATACAACAAAAGGTACGTGCACCACCACTTGGTCATTCATTAGATGTTTGCAGTTTAGATTAATATTTTCTGGGTAGTACCTAAAACATAGAGCTTGCACCAATTACTGTGGTCACTTGTGTTCCCCTAACTAAATTACATTTATAGGTTAAAATGCAAATTCGTCAAGGCATATCAGTATCAAATACAATAGAGTGGTTGGCATATGGTCCTTTAGAAAACTGTGTATCATATAAAGGCTTGCAAATAAATGGGTCAAGGTTTATTACGAAGGATATTCAAAGAGTCACACAAAACAGTGGTGTTTCAATTGAATCAAAATCTTTAGTTGCAGGAAGGTCACAGATAAATGGTTTCTATGGTGTTTTAGAACAAATTCTCGTGTTGGACTACCATAAGTTTCAAATTCCCATATTCGAATGTGACTGGGCTCACACCTATTTTGGTGTCAAGCTAGAAAAAGGCTTTACATTAGTCAACTTACGTCAGCATAAGAACCAATATCAGAATGATCCATTCATTTTAGCGTCACAAGCCCGGCAAGTTTTCTATTCCTGAGAGTCAGATACATCTAATTGGTTTGTGATATTTAAACCACCACATAGGGGTTTCCATGAATTAGAGGAATACGATGAACAGGAAGACACAAGTTGCCCACCAGTGGATCCTTCAACTCTTGGCTTACAAATGAATGACGAGACCGAGAGTTAAGCAAGAACCGATGTTGATCCTATCTTAGTGGAGACGACAAAGAATAAGAACAAGAAGAATAAGAAAAAGAAAAAGAAGTGCCACTGATGGTGGGTTTACTACTTTACTCTTTTCATTTCTACTGAATTTGTTTTTTTTTCCTTTCAATTTGCTTCTAATTGTATTTTTGTAATTCAATGGGGAACAGGTGGAATGCTTGAAGCAGAATCAACTGAAGAAGAACCAAGAAAGCAACAGCCAGTAGTGTTTTATGTAGTAGAGTTGATGTTGGAAACGCATTGCTCGCAGAGTGGTGGATGTTTTATGTGTTTGTATTGTTGGTATGATTTGGTCTGGACTTGTTTTATTGTTAAAATGACATGCTATCTGTTTCTTTGTGACTTATAATATTGTTTGTATGATATGCTATCTGTTTCTCTTGAGATGAACCCCCCTTTTTAACTGCGCCATTGAAATGATATATCATTTCATTGCCGGTCTCAAGCCCGGATAAAGGAGGAGAGAAAAACGGATTTATTGACTGATAAATGCAGATTTTCTGAAGTTGTCATGATTTCAGAAATTGGTTAGTGTTAGAATATGTATTGTGATTGTTGAATGAATGTGATTGCAGGCTTAGTTGAAATTTTCAGGCAAAGTGGCCAATTTGTTGGCCTTTTTTATTCAAGGCTCAGTTGAAATTTTCTTACATACAGAAGTAGATGTAAGTTAATATCAGACATGTAAATGTGGATGGTTGGTCTGAGTCTCAGACTTGGACGCATGAGGCTCAGGTTCACCTAAGCCTCATTTTTTTTCAAAATCAATTTTTCTTTTGACAACTCTTATAAAGGTTGTGAATAGTGATGGAAAAAAAAACACAAAACTATCAATATTGTGAATCTGGAAGGATGGTTGATGACTTGTGCTAACACATAGTAGCCTTGGGTTCGAATCTCTCCAACAACATTTTTCGAAATGATATTTTTTTTATCTTTAACAACCTTATGAATGTTGTTATACAATTATTCACTACCTTTACGGTATGAGTTGTTAAAGTCTACAGGTGGTCACTACTCTTTGCAACTCCTTTCACACAAAAAGTTGTGGTTTTGATTCTCGTCACTACTCTTTGGTCCTAAGAGTTGGACGTTTTTACTTTAACAACCTTTCGATTGAAAACAGTTGTCAAACATGCCACCTTTCACAACTTTTAGAATACGAGTTGTCAATCTACGGTTTTAGATTACTATTTTTCCCGTAGTGTGGGTTGGTAGGTTGCTTTCGTTTCAGGCTAGGGTGGTACTGATTAAGTCAGTTATCTCAAACTAATCCTATATATGTCATGGCAGTTTACAAGTGGCCGAGTAATTTTATTAAAGCAGCAGGGACTGTTATAGCTAACTTTCTTTGGTCAGGTGACAATCCAGTTTCTAAGAAGTTTATAGTAGCTTTTGATAAGCTGTGTTGTCCGTATGAAGAAGGTGGGTTACATATGGTTAGTTTCAGACAATGAAACAGGCTTTGCTGATGAAATTATGGTGGAAAATTCGACACACAGACAAGAAATGTGAAAAGATGAGGGTACCGAGTACTTATGGAGCTGCTGTGCTTGGTGATGACTGCTACAATGGCTTCAGTCATGGGTGCAGCTGGTGAAGCGATGGGTGCTGTTGTGTGAAGTTTTGCTGTTGTTGATGTGATGTTGGTTGTTTCACTGTGAGTGTACAGGGGATTCTGAAGCCAACACAAATTAGCAGATTGCATGAAGGTTGTTGCTGATGTTGAAATGGTTGAGGCAAAGGTAATGCATTGATGTGAATGAAGGCTGGAAGGAAGAAAGAAACTGAAGTTGGAGTGTTGGTGTACACTGTCGGATTCCAAATCCGACAGTGGAAAGAAGAGAAAAAATTCACATGTGACTTGCACACTTGAGAGGAGGAAGAAAACTGGGCCTCTATGTTGGTGATGTTTTGATTCAGCCCAAAACAATGGTGTTGGGTCAGATTCAGCTGGGCTTGAAGTTGGATGATGAGTTTTTGCTTTTAAAAAAAAAAAAAAAAAGGTGAAAAACAGAACTGCCCAGTAAAAAAAAAGGTGAAAAACAGAACTGCCCAGTAAAAAAATTTATATAAAAATAAAAAATATGTCAAGGCAAAGACTAAGTGTGGGGGAGTTTGATAGGTGCTCAAAACACCTATTTAATTGTACCCAATTAATACACTTATGTCCGCTAAATCCTCATACATTGTTTATTTTAATCATTTTCTATTTTGCAGGTAATCTGAGATCATATTTAATAAAATGAAGCAAAAACAATTCAATTCACAACTTTGAGTCATATGGAGTCGGTGGTCTTTGAACACAAGAAGGATACAAGCACAAGATTGTAGAAATCAAACAATTACTGGAGCACCCGAAGAATTCTACTTAGGGCAGCCAAGCACCAAACAAGGAGCACCACATTTTATAGGCACCTAGTTATCCCAACCCCAGAAGAACGCTAAGGGGCACCTTCAAAACAGGTCCAATTCCTGAAAACAGGGCCAATGTCACAGGCCCAATTTCTTAAAGGAGGTCTAATTTCAGTTCAGTTTATATCGAGTTCGATAATGGGCTTGGCTGTGCTTTACGCATTTGGCCCAGTCGAGTATAATGGGTTGTATACGGATTAGGGCATGAAGGCTAAAAGGGGCATATTAGGAGATCAGTAGGATATATATACGAGTTTTTACGCCAGAAGGAGGAGTTCGGACGGGAAGTTTTGGAGCTCAGGAACAGACGCAAGAGGAAGTTGGAGGTGGATTTTTTGGGCGCCATTCTCGAGGCGCCGCAATAAGGGTTTTTATGCTTTTCTCTATTTTTCTTTATATTTTCTAGTAATGTTCAATAAAGCTATGAGTAGCTAAATTTCGTATTGGTTAAGGGATGTAATTGGATGTCTCAAACATATTAATCAATCTGGCTGGTCAATTGTTGTTATTCAAAAAATCTCTTGTCATTCATGTTCTACTGTGTTTAATAATTGCACGATTGATGTATTGCAATATGATTGTTTTCTTATTTGTTTAAGTTGCAAACTGAATGAATACGAAAGCATATCTATAGCTAGATTAGGGTTTTGAGATACGAAATCGTCAAAGAACCCTGTCACAAGTAGCACAATATGATTTCGAAAGCGGTGATAGCTTTTAGAAATTATATGTAGAAGCTTGACCTATGTTGAATAGTTTTATGTTGCATAGATTAGCCTAATTCATAGAACCTAAAGCTCTTGGAGAATTGAACTTGATTGCACGCTGCGTTGAGTTATTCTCTGAGTAGTATTTGCATATTCATCGTTATGGTATGCAATGATATAAGGAATTTACCGGAGTATACTCTCGATGGGGTACTCTAGGGCTATTGGTATGAGAAAGATTGAATGTTAACTTTGATCGATTAATGAACATGTTTGGTGATTGAAGATGAAACCCTTTCCTCTCTCTGAATTCTATTTTTATTTATTTGTTTTGTTTTTATTTTATTTGCACAACAAAAATCCCCCCCTTTGGTTACTCTTAAGTTTTCATATACAACTGATAAACCATACCTCTCTCTGTGGCTTAATTTATATTTAGTGAAGTAAGAGAATTAATTTTGACTGGTTTGACACCCATCAATGATGGTTATCGAGGACAACTTGGTTTTCCTTAAGGTTTCGCAAGGATTTCTCAATTGAATCTGAATTTTTAGTTCTGCTTGAATGAACTGAGTTGAATACGTTGAGATGAATTGAGATGAGTTGATGTCAGTTGTCCTGGAAAACATATAAAATCATCCATTTATAGTACCTTCAGAAATACCCTGATCTCTTGTTAATCGTGGAGGAAAATGGTAAATTGGAGATAGTGGAATGATGGAGTTACTCTCGTGGAGATAGCTTAACTGTCAGTCATGCCCACTATCCATTACCCCAGTATCTCCCACGAGCATAACCTCTTTTTAAGTGGGTGTCACGCCACAACTGCCGTAGACCGCCAGACCAAAACCCTAATGTAAATCTCCCCATTTGTGACATGTTTGACATTTCTGTTGAATAATACGTAGGACTCGTAGCTTGAGTCAACTTGTGTTGAATTGATTGTGTTATTCACAGGACACTGAGTCTTAGCAATACTTATCAAATATTTTAAGGATATGAGATATCTTTCGTGCTGAAGGACATGAAATACTCAGGAAATGCCTTAGGCATTTGCTTGGCTTGAGTATGTATTGATATAGGATTACCTTTATCGCAACACCATCAATGGTTAGTTAGGTAAATCATGAGAACAGGCTTGACCAAAGATGACCACGGCATGTCATAGGCTGGTGTTACCTGTAAGCTAGGTTTGCCAAGAGGTTAGGGTACACCACTGCCTGGTACCGTCAAGAATTAGGTTTGGCCAAACATACTGGGGAAAGTGTTGGCCAAATAGGCTTGGCCATGGACTGGCCAAGTATGAAAAGGATGGAGTTGGCCAAGTAGGCCTAGGATTGCGCTGGCCAAGGGGGCCAAGGATTGCGCTGTCCAAATTAGGTTTGGCCATGGACTGGCCAAACATGTCAAGGATGGCGCTAGCTAAATTAGGTTTGGCCATGGACTGGCCAAATATGCCAAGGATGGTGCTAGCTAAATTAGGGTTTGCCATGGAATGACCAAGCATAACAAAGTGGCATATTTCCATAGGATGGCGCTGGCCAAAGGGGAGCTTATTGTCCATGAGATGACCAAGCATAGCAAATTGACGTGTGTCCATAGGATGGGGCTGGCCAAAAGAGGAGCTTGGGCATGAGATGGCCAAGCATAGCAAATTGGCGTGTGTCCATAGGATGGCGCTGGCCAAAAGAGGAGCTTGGCCATGGGATGACCAAGCATAGAAAATTGGCATATGTCCATAGGATAGCTGGCCAAGGGGGGGCTTGGCCATGAAATGGCCAAGGGGGGGCTTGGCCATGAAATGACCAAGCATAACAAGGGTGGCGTGTGTCCATAGGATGGCGATGGCCAAGGCATTCCTTGTCTAACCAGAGTCGCTGCAGCAACCCTGGTCTCCTGGTTACATTGTGGTTCAATGCAACATTTTATCTTTTAATATGGGCCTATTCAGAATCCATTATGTTGTTTTACAATTTTACCCATATATTAAATCCACCATCAACATTAAGTCCCTTGCTTAGTACAGAATGATATCATTCTGAAGTAAGCATTAGATGGTGATTTGCTATTTTTAATAGGATAATATATTTAGCATGGCGTAAGATTAGAAGAGTTACCTCTTTCGGCCTTTTCCTTCCCGGTAAAATTTCTAAGTGTTTTAAGCATGAATCAGTTTTCTTCAAGGGTTGGAATTTTGTATCATATACATAAAGGCCTAGGTGATTTTTTTTTTCATGGTTCTCTAACAATCTAGGGCGAATATTAAGATGAGTAAAAACTTTCATGTATCATGCGAAATGTTTTTTATCAGAAAAATGGGTCGGCGGCGGCCTGCCGGAGGACCGTCGGCGCTGGCCGGTGTCGGAAAAAATAATAATTTAATAATGACCCTGGCAGCAGAAGCTGCCAGGCAGACGCCGTCGTCGCTGGCGAGGCCAGCGCCAAAACCATTATTTTCCTTTATCTCCCTTTACTTGTTTACATGTATATATATATATTCATATGCGTATTCTAGTCTTTATCTCCCTTTACTTGTTTACATGTATATATATATGCGAGTGAAAGGAAATGGATAAGTTATCGGGTTGAGAAACTAAGTGACATCGTCAGCAAGTCTAGTTATGAGCTCGACAACGCGATTTACAGAAAGATATCACTGGCGATACAACTGCCAAGTGTGATTCTATATATATAAACATGACTGTGGTAAAATAAAATACTGATAAGGGTTAGCTCTTACTCTGATTTCCTAGGAGCATCGTGAGTGGTAACTCTTCCACCAGTGTGTGCAGAAGCACTTTCAAGATTTTCATTAAAATCGGGAAAACTACATTTTCCTTCAAGGATATGGACAAATTAATTCGGTGTTACCAAATGTTGTTGGCGGGGCCAATGCAAATATTGATACTAGCATGTAAGTGTTAACACTATGGGGAACTGTTGGTGTTATACTTAATGTCATCCTTAAATGGTAATCAATCAGCTAGGATTTATCCTAAGTTATTTTGGTTATCGACAAGGCTTCGTTAATAGTTTCCATGGCGGCGGGTAACTATCGTGTCAAGGGAAAACAACATGGTTAACCAAAATTGTAAAAATTTAATTCCTGATACTTAGTTGATTTTCTCCGAGCAGTATCCTTGGTGCAGTTTAGGCTTTAGATGCAACGTATATTCCAACGGCGTTACCAAGCAGAGACCTCTCACGTGGATTCCCAGGAGAAATAGTAAGCGACAATCCCTCCAACAGCGTAGTGCGTATGTTTAACATCATGATCGTCTTTTGCCGTGCTACTCCTTGCTGAGGCTCAATGAGTTTATCCTCATAAGATAAGAATTTCAATATTCTCAGGGAAATCAGATTCCTTTCAATTTGCGTCGTTGTGATTCGTGACTCTCACTTCTCTGTCCTTTATTAGTTCCCGGTGGATTCAGTTGCAGAGACAACTTTTCAAACGGACACGAGGTCTTCAGTACGTTCGCTTGAGTGATAAGATGTTCCCCGGAGAACAGCAGTGGCAGCAGCATCCAATGGTTCTTCGTTAATTCAGAAATTTTACAGATAGTTTTCTGTTTGCGCAAACTTCGGTGTATTGCCCGTGTCTCCCAAACGGCTTTCTGGATCTTCATGAAATTTGAATATGTTATAGTAGACATCTAGGGGAATCTTTTGTATAGACCACAGGTCCTAATTCGTCTCCAATTGCAAACGGCTTCAATTCTCACAGAGCACAGCGCACAACAATCTCTTGAATTGATTACGAAAACGCCTTTGTCTTGTCTTGTCTTGAATCATGTACTTGGGTAGAGAAGAGGTCATAGCTCTACTGGTAGAGTGAAAAACGGACAGCTCTGGCGGTTGAGGGAGTGAGGACATCTCTAATGGTTGAGGGAGTGAGGACATCTCTGGAGGTTGAAGGAGTGAGGACAGCTCTGGAGGTTGAAGGACATGAGGACAACTCTAGCGGTGGAGGGAGATGAGGACAGCTCTGGCCATATACTTCTTTCCTATGTTGGCTTGGAGTATTGGATATGTCGCAGGCAGGTTGTCGACGCCGCTTTGAAGAGCTAGGGTTGTCTTATTCCCGTAAGGAAACCCTTGTTTGCACGTTGTTCACCCCAAAGGCTGTAGAATCTTCATATGATTTCGAAAAGGAAAGACTCATCTTTCACCCATGCGGAGAATTTTCAGACTTCAAGTTGATGTCACATATAGTTGTTTTCTCCCTCAGAAACCCTAGAATTTTCAGATTTTGCACATCTTAATGTAATGTCCATTGCTCTTCCGTGGTAACTCGGAACGATGCATCCTTTTAGTATGTTGTGGTAGAGACGTATACGAACAAATGCCGTGTAGAAAGTTTTTTTCCATTCATCACTCATTGGTACGTTTTTCCTCCTTGGTGCCCTAAAGTATGTAACACCGCATTTGTAGACCTTTCTGGGATACTCGAAGATGGTTGTGCCCGCCTTACTTATTGAGAGGAGCGTCACGCCTTGACATAGTTGAAAGATGAATTTCGACATCATCGCTCGTAAAACTTCTTAGATATTCCTTAGACATTCCATAGATTATGCAAGTATTAAGTCCCCAAGTCCATCTCACTTGGGATCTTTCGCCAGATAAGATTTTTCTTCTGCTACGGAGACCAAAGCCACCCCTTGTTGTTGCTGATATGCTAGGGTCGTTGTTGGTGTTGTATTTGCTTGTACGATTACACCTTTTCCCAGGATTCCTTTACGGGTAGCGTTGACGAAGGGTTGCATCTGTTATTACTTGTTGATGAGGTATTTATTAACTCGAGTATCATGAGCTTTTTCATTTATGGTTCTTCCTAACCACAGATAGTATGTAGTGATCCTTTTGGACTTCTTTGATTACCACTTTATTTTCAGGTTTCCTCAGTCTGGGTAGATGAACCAACTTTTCTTCCGCCATTGTTGTAACAGGGAGGTAGATACGACTTCTGTTCCCTGGGGCTTGCAATGCTATAAGGATATGTCTGATGTACTCCTTACGGTAGACGGATACCAGGTAGGTAAAGATGGTATTGCCAACTTCTTTGTCTTTGCTCAGTACTGTCGTCTATCCTTGGGTGTGGGATAATGTATCTTCATCTGGTTCTTGCTATGCCCTTGTTGGCATCTTTAACTGGTGTAATAAACATATTGATGAACGTGTGAGATTTCGAATACCTGTCAGCGCTCCGCTGTTGTGGATTTAAGGTCCTCTCCAATACCATATCATGGTTCAGATCTTCTGAGATAATGCAGAACTTGGTTTTCACTTGGATAGTCCCCATTGGTATCATTGTAACATGATTATAGGCCTCTCTTGTCTTTCCTCTGGAGTCTCTGATTGTCGAGGGCAGATAGGTTGTCTTGTTTGGCGAATTGCCTTCGAGATGCGTCGTGGTGAGCAGTCCCCAATCATACTTTCCTGAGGTCGTTTCTCCCTTATTGTCATGCGGTGTGTCTCCGTCTTTTCAACGAATGGGATACACCTTCCATAAGTGACTTAGTTAAAAGTGATGAAGATAACCCCCTGTCGTTCCTTAGATAAGTACCGAGTGCTGCATAAATTCATCATCAAGGATTCTTCGGGTCCACTGGCTCGACGGGGACAACAAAATTCTTGATGAGAAATGGATCTTGTTAGAGCATAGCTCGGTTGAACCCACTGATGTTGCTATCTCAAGTCAGTTGTCAAGTTTATGAGACAAAAAGACAATCCTTGATAAGTTTACTCTACAACTCGGACTAGGATAGTTCTAGGTAATCGAGACGAAGACTGATGAAGACGAAGACTGAAGCTTCCTACTTGATAAATCATAACGTCCTCGCTGAAGGTTAGAAAGGTATTTCCTTTCCGTATCGTTTTTACCATTTCTATCATACCAATAGTCTATGATGTTGTTTATATGATCCGAAGGTATTCTAGGATTTTTGCCTTTGCAATTGTCACACTTGTGATAATATGTATAGGTAGAGTATGTTGAGTTGTCTCTTGAAATGACCCCAACGGTGAACGCGTACATGTGTTGCCTTTGGCATTTCAGAGAACGTGTTAAGTATGTATGAACACGTTCATGAACGCGTACATACAAGTTCAAGAATTCTCATGGATTCTCCTAAACTCTATGGACTGCTCTGTGAACGCGTTCATATAAGCCATGCGAAAACTTCCAACTTCCATATCTTGAAGTTTTCGGTCTAGACATGATTATTTCTCGGACTTGTCATGTCTTGGACCATGGAATTCAACAACTTAATCCAAGCGATGTTCAAACTAAGTATT
>JAJJMA010104972.1:0-16574 GCA_023529015.1 Papaver nudicaule | reverse complement strand
ATGCAGTTGAACGCTATTAATACGAGGCTTGTACGGATGTACACTAACAACTATCCAATACCCATATCCACAGTCGTGCTACAGTGACACCGGATTTGAACACCGGGTCACGACACCACTATGTGGCACCCCCATCCACCGTTCATTCCCACCCCACCCGACCCCACCCCAAGATCAGCAGCTCCCCCCCTGTGACACATAGCGGTGTCCGGATTTTGGTGTCAAAATCCGGTGTCCACCAAACATTTTCGCCATATCCATATGTGACTCTGAAGTGTGATGTGTGAATCCAAGGACCGCGACTACAGTACACTACTTTCTTTATGTTGACCGAACAAGCAGTTGGTCCTTAGACCCCCTTTTGGGGTCTGAACCGTATCCGTGGGGCATTGACTAACTTCTACTTGATACACGTCTTTGAAGTGTCATTTTTCTTTTGCCCGTATGTCATTTAAAAAAAAAAAGTATAGCAATGTATGCTCATTGAATTATTTGAATAGGGTGTTTCATGGTCAAAGCTCCAGAGTCCTAACAAAAGTCTCATTCAAGATCGGGGAACTGACTCTTTGGTCCAGGCAGGGACTGAGAGACTCCAAACTCCATATGTTAGTACATTCACAGCAAGAAATCAAAAAACAGCAGTGGCACATACAAATACAATCCTTGATTAATCGGGTCCTTGGTGTTTTAAATGGGGGCTTAGAATATTTACACCCAATCAAGTCCCCTTATATGGGTGGCTATAAAAAAAAATGTTGAAGCATGAAACATAAATATAGTAAACTAGAATTCATCTGTGAGTCGGCGAAAACACTGAGTTAACTCACCATCGGAACCGGATCTTCTTCTACGTTAATTCGTACCTCTCTTGTTTCTTCAATCAATGGGTTTCTACATCAACAGGTTCTTTTCATCTAGCAACAATCAATTTTAGAAATTCACGATTACATCACTTCAATTTTAACTCTACAGTTTTAGGGTTTCAAAATCGACTCTATCTCGTTTATCTTCACCTGTGCTAGTTTTCTGGTTGATTGTTCAATTTTTACTAGTACTGGTTGTGCTATGTTCAGCTATATGTTGTTCGTTTGTGTTAGAGCATGGCTCGGTCAACCTCACTAAGTGTTGGAATGTCAAGCTTAGTTGTCAACTTTAGTGATCAAAACTCGACTGCTAAACAACACACATTTAGGTGAAGTCATGTGAGAGTTAGCTTTAGGTTGTGGAAGATTTTGGTAGGATATAGAATCACTAGTTGAAGAGTTGAAGAAATACTGATGATCAAACGAAGACATCCGGCTTCATCATTCAACAGGTTAGTGAATCCAAATAACGCGATTCCATTATCTTTTACACTTGTGCAACAAAAGACATAAACATAACTCTCAGCTTGAGCTTTACGTTATGACCTGATCACTTGTGATCTTTGTGTCTTATGATAACTTCGCTTTACCGCTTGCGGTATTAGTGTTGTAGTTATGACGTTCCAATATTACTTAGAGCTTTCTTTTCTTCTCCGTCTCTAAGTTAATATAAAGGTTTTTCCTATAACCTTTTCGAGTTGGATATAGCAATGTGATGTTATCTCGGTAGTACTACGAGATTTGATCCATCACAGTATTGTGTCTCTTCTTACCTAGTCTGGCTCTGTCGGATTGATTGCATATATTTATATGAGCCAATGTAAGAGAGATCGTGACTCACACTTATGTTGTGTAGACTCGAAATACTGCTGTTTCTGAGATTCAAATACGACGTCTTGGTTTGGCTCCGAACTCTAAAGTTCTGAATCATTTGTTTGATTCTGTATATGAACATCTTGTATGCCATATCTCACTTCTGGATTCCGAAACCATATTTGTGTATCTCAACTTATGAATTTTCAATGTTCGAAACCTCAATGTAGGTTTTGGTAAAACTAAACATTGATTTCGAACCTTAATCTGGTTTTCGCATTCATAAGTTATTGGTACGAAACTTAAATATTGTGACCAATTAAATATAACACATTCGTAACTATGTTTGTGTGGCTGACAGTGACTTGAGAATCGAGGCCAATGTGTCTTGAACATGTGAGTTCTAAAAGGTCGAAAAGACCTTGGGGTTTCCTGAAGGTTTATGTGAACCGGGAAATATATTCCTGTGCGTCGAGGCTAAAAAGGTGTGATGCTGAAACGGTTCTCGACCACATGGACTCTCAAGTTTGGCACCAAACATTTGTGAAGAATTTAATATGTGTTTCTTGTTTCGAAACCTTAACTAAGGTATTGTTAAACAGAATCTAGATTTCGAAACCAAGCTTTAGGTTTCGCTATGTGGAAACTTGATTTGGGAACCTTAATATGGTTCTGGTCATATAATGAACTTTAGGTTCCGAAACCTTAATTTGGTTTCTGCCAAAACAGATGTACGTTTCGAAACCTTAATATGGTTGACTCAGAATGCGTATCTTCGAAGTTCAAACTCTATCTTTTTGATTTGTGCTTCAATGAATTAATGAGTTTGATATTCTCGGTTTGAAATTTGAATTCGTTCATCTTCAATGTACAACTAAGTGGGATTGAGTCATCATCTGAAATATGATTAGTCGCTCTAGTTAGTAGACACATGATTTCGGATCAATACTGTACGTGATTAAATCTTCGTATGATTTACTACTCGATCAAATATTCATTTGATTATTCATTTGATGTTTTGATTTGAATTCTTGGATATCATTAACATGACATCTATTGTAGGTGTAGAAAATGCATTCTACAAATAAAAGCATCCTAGAGGTGAGGCTACGTAAGAAGAGTATCAACGAGAAGTACAGAATCATCAACAAGAAGCTTTAGGTTTACCACCATGCACAGAGGACCAGTGGGTGAAATACCAAGAATCACATTAGCAGACAATACCGCTGAAGTTACATCAACCAGTACCACTGAAGTTACACCAACCAGTACCGCTGAAGCTATATCAATCAATGACCGCTGAGGTTACACCAACTGCTACTGGAGCTACATCGGCAAATATCATTAGAAGAATGGAAGAGTGAATTGTGATCAGCGGGCAAAGAACACGTCACCGACAGAAAGCTGAGAAGTGGTTGAGCATGTGTCAGAATATCAGAGTGGTCAGATTGTCAGAGTTGACTTGTTGACTCAGTGGGATCCGCGTCAGCAATCCTTATCCAGTAGAAGACCTGTCCGCTGAAGTTCAAAGAATGGAGAGTGAGGTCGCCGACCATGCTTGTTGGCGGGGAAGACATGATTATTGGATGTTGAAGTGTATCCGCTATGTGGCGCCAAGCCAAGGCAGGTGTAACTTAACTTTCCTAGGAGAAGATACACCATAGAAGAACTCTAGCATAGGATTCCTTTTGGGGGTAATATTGTAAATTCGTCAAATAGATCTCATATAAATAGCTATGAAACCCTAATAGCTAGGGATGGCCTCTAACACTTTCTCTCACCACCTCCATCTTCTCTACTTCTCTCAAGAACATGAAGAACACTTAAGTTCTCATGGAAATTCATGTAATCACCTCCAAATCATTAATAAAACTTTGTGTTTATGTGTTTCTCTTGTGTTATTATTGGGTGTATAGGTAAAATCTCTACTTTGGGGATTTTACCTACTACATCTATATTGGAATAAAGAATTTAGGATATTTAACGTTTTGCTAGTTACTCGTGGAATCTCGCACGTACTTCCAATGGTATATCTATTTGCGTGATTCGGAATGTCTGAACCTATGTGTTCACTTAAGCTTAACACACAAGGCTTTGTCCACGTTTGTTATGATACGTTTATGCAGAACGTTGAACCACGTCGGATCAGATCCCACTTCCACCTAGGTTCGTCTGGTTAGCCCAGCAATACCAAGGAAGTAATGTCGACATTATTAAAGCTAGTGACGACATTTGGAAGTAATAATATCTAAGGAGATTTTCGAAACTAAGGACACATTTTCGAATTGAGATCTTTCCCAGGGATCATATTTGGTAAGCACCATATTTCAAAATAAAAGAAATATCCAAATATACCTTATGATATTATTTGCTTTGATTGCTCTTGGCTAAACATCTTTCGAAAATATATTTTCTTTATGGAATATATTTTTCTTAAATGTAAAATGCTAGAGTATTGGTTCTCATTAAATGCTATGAGACTAAATGGGGAATTTCGAAATTAATATGTAAATGTGCTTTGTGGAATTTCCGAAATTAAGTTTGCCTCATTTCAAAGCTAAAGCCTTAGTCAATATAAATAGGAGTGGTATCTCTCCTGAAACTTTATCCCTCTAGCCAAGCTCTTCTTCGGAATTGTAAGCTTGTGTTTGTCGCTTTTCTTTTCAGTTACCTTTGAGCTTTTGCTCTCGGTCTAGAATTGCGTGAAAGTCTTCTCTTAGGATCGAGAAGCCTAGAAGTACCTCTTACGGGAAACTAGTTTATGTTTACTAGTCCTCTTTGTATTGTACTTGTGTTCTGTTCTATCACGTCTATCAAACCTTGCAATCTTGTTTATTCTAAGGTCCTTCTCTTCTGATATAAGACCACTTAAGATCGTTGTGATTAGAACATACTCTTTATCTATTAACCTGGATTTGTCAGCAAGCCGTTTTCGGTTTGTGTGCCTAAACTATAGATATTGAGTGGAATCAAGATCGTTGTTATTGGATTTGTTCTTTGCAGGTACATCGTTCTTCACGGTCATATCATATCGTACTTGCTACAACTATCTGCTTGATTCCAACTGGGACGACAAGGTTGCTCTTTCTGGAGTTTAGGTTTTGAAACCTTGATCGATATCTCGAGGTGTTTATTGCCTATGTAAACTTAATAACCTCGCTCTTGGTGTGAAAAGACTTCGGTGAAATATTTGTTAGTTTCCAAGGATATCATCTAACGATTTGACCTGCCGCTATTTGGTTGTTGTCCATAAGGTTGTAATCGTCCGATTGGAGGTCGGGTAGCGATAGTCCTCGCGACGGGCTGTGAGGCAACTTTTGCGTAAGACAATAACGGGCGTCTGTTACATGTGCGTGACCACCTTGCTGTGGTTGGAGGCGTAGTGATAGGTGCATAAAACACCTTAATATCATCAATTGATTATGCTTTCTTTGATTGTTTTCTTGTGAAATACTTTGCATTATTCTTGTTTTCTATTGTGTAGCGTTTATTAGGTTGAATCATCCAAATACGAGCTAAAAGTGCCAAAAGGAGCAAGGAGCAAAAGAGCAAAAGAGAAGAAAGGCCAAAGACCAAGTTCTACTCATTCAAATGCGTATTTTCTTGGCTCTATCTTGAAGAGAATTGAAAGACGAAGCCAACTGTGAAAGAATCAACTCATTCTGAATTCGGATGAAGAAGTTAGCAAAAAATAGTAACATAAATTCAAGGACGTCAGTAGAAACTTCTCAAAAACAGGGGTTTCATAAATATGAAGACGTTCAGGGATCTAAGATTAATTATCGAAGGACTTGAAAATAAATTGAGAAATGATGCTACGTGGAGTTCTGGTTCTGTTATGGGGTAGTTCAGTTTTGGAGCATTTCAGGAAAAAAGAAAAAAAATAGAAGGCAGTGGCAATGTTCAAACCCTGCACCTCTTGCTGCCTTGGATACCTGCGAACCACTGAACCACGGCTCATGCTGTGATCATAATATCCTAGTTCTCCTTCTTATACAGACGGAACCAGCTGTTTATAAACCCTCCTTCTTCTAAACTATTTCAAGATTGAGAAGAGAACCACTAGTGTAGTTCAGACTACTGATGTTCACTGGTTACCTCCAGACCATGATGAGATCCTAATCTGTTGTGACGGAGCTTCACAGGGTAATATTGGTGAGGCTGGTTGTGGTGTAATTGCAAGAAGCAACAATTTTGATGTGCTAGGGTGTCTAGCTGTTGGATTAGGTAAAGCTACTAACTATTGGGCTGAGCTCCAAGCTGTGATTGCAGGTTTATATTGGGCAGTTCAGTTTGGTATGATGAAGATCAGAGTTCGATCAGACTCCATGGCAGCAATCTTGGCATTTCAGAATGCTACTATCCCTTGGTATTGTCAGGCAAAGTGAAAGCAGGCAGTTGATATGTATGATGAAGTCAGATATGAGCATATTCACAGAGAAGGCAATTTCAGTGCCGATTTGATGGCTAACAGAGGTGTACTCCTAGCTGCTGGCTCTATTGAGGACTTACAGGGTAAGCCTAGTTTTATGACTGAAGTGGAAACTCCAACTATTACCTACACAAGGACCAGAATTGTTTGAGGTTTTAGGCTGATTGGCCTTTATGATACACAGTGCTTGTGATTATATTTATGAGGAGTCACGTTTCAACTCGTCAGAGGAGCCCGATTCAGGTGACTGCCGAGTCAGTTATGAGGAGGATGTGAGCTTGAATCTGGTGAGTCAATGGCGAGTTGATAGTGATCCATGATTGTATTCTTGAGGAACCTTGTTGGTAGTCTCCCTAGTCAGATTCTGAGGACGCTGAAACGCTAACTATGTGAGTCAATTAGTCTACTAGGTTTAGAGGAGCCATGGTTTGGTAGTCTTCCGAGTCGGCTAAGGCTGAGGCTGGTCAAGTACGCCATCCTGGTGAGTCTAATAGTCTTAGGATAGGCATGCGTGCCTTTATTAGGGCTACTGCACTTCATTTATATTTTTATAGCCTTGTACAATCGCTAATAGGCACCCTCATGCAGTTAGGGGGTGTCTGTGTATAGCTGTTTTTCTCTTGTAATTTCCCTTACATTGTAGATTGAATGACAAAGTAGCAGCTGTTTATAAACCAAAACTAGGTCGAGAATTCTATTTCAAGACCAAAGCTTTGTTTGCTGCAACTTTGCCTCCGACCAGTCCTGCACCAAGTCCACACTGTCGTCAATTTGCCATGGTTCGAAGATGAGAAACCAGAATGGGTTTCTGAAGCCAAGAGGGAGAAGGAATACCGGTGAGTTTGGTGGTGATTTTGGTGTTGTATGAAGCCAGTAAAACCAGCAAGAAAGGAGAGGGAGAAACTGATTTAATGGCCAATGATTTGTGTATGTTGTTGCTGTGATTTTGAATCTTGAATGAGTACATTGCAGGGAAGGAGCTGTGTTATCCAAGAGAACCAATTAAACTCATAAAAACTCAACTGAGATATTGCACAGAACTTGTTTGATAAAATGCTTAAATCAGGAGCGAAAACATGAAGTGAAATGGTAAGCTAGTGCTACCAATTTCAGCTATCAGAAATCGAAGATTGATATGATAATCACTGTTATACACAGAATAAGGGAAGGGGTCATGGCTGCATGGAACTTTGGGCAGTTTTATGGTCAAGAAAACAAGAAGAGAAACACGGTAGTCGCTGCTGGTTAGCCATGGTTTACCGTGGTTCCGTTGTAGGGGTTCTGGTGGGTTTCGAAGGGTTAGGATGTGATTTAGAAACCGACCAAGACAAGGAAATTTGGGTCGAGTTTGGACAGAAGTTAAAATCGTGAAAACAGAAAAGGAGTGGTTGCTGCGTCGTTGATAATTAATGTTGGACGGTGAGAGATTGCTGCATATCTTTAGAAGTCTTGTTGAATTAGGAATCCGTTATTGTTAAGGATGAAAATTTGCTGAGATTGAAGGCTATAAATAAGAGGCTCTAGACACCAAGAGACATATCTTTTCCATCGGTTTCTTCTCCCTTGGGAGGGAACTTTATTCTTTTCTTTGTCGTTGCAATTTTCAATGAGCGGCTAAATTCTTTTGTTGATTAGGGATGAATTCAATGTTCTAAGCGTGAAGCTTTATTCAATTTACAAGTTTATTTGAGTTTTAAATTGTGATTCATTGTGGTTTGTCTTTACTATAAAGAAGGTTTATGATTGATCTCTAGGTGGTTTGGCTGCGCAACCAAATTATTCAATTGATCATTCTATTGCTAGTAAAGGATTAGGGTATCCGTAATTGTATCTTGATTCTTGCACAAGTAGAGAACACGAGACCTTGCAGAGGGATTCTGTGGAGCAATTGTGAGTGAAGACAACACCAGTAAGTGGACCGAACGAACCGAGTTTAACTGCTGGGATCAACCTAAATTCACAAACCTTAATGCGTTCAACTGAGTTACACCTTGAGAACGAACTTCATGGCGGCTCGGATGGATAGCATCCGGTGGCTAAGCGAACCTGTCATCCGGTGATACAAGGAGTTTTGGAGATAGCTAAGCGAACCTGCTACTCTACGGTTGTTGACATATGTTTTTAACGAAAGATAAACAGGTATATTGATTGAGTCTAACGCTTGGTAACGGCGAAGGAATTCTTAATCATCTTTTCTCTATTTTTATTCTTGTTAATTACTTGATTTCAAAACAAACCCCCCTTCGTTTTACTTTTATTATTGTTGTGGAGGGTAAAACCCCTCGGGACACGTGTTAGAGATCCAAAAAAGCAAGATCGCGCCAGAGGAAGTAACAGCGAAGCCTCGTGACCAAACCAAAGAAAGGTGAGACCGAATAAGCCGAGAGGAGAACCGGAAGAAAAGGATTCGGACCTCATCTCAAAGGCCGAAGCCCCAGAGACGTCTTCGGAGTACCGCCGAAGGAACCGCCTTACTCGACAGAGACTGACACCACCACGATTGAGTCCCTTGTCTTATTAGTTGTAAACCACCCAAGCTCGGCCTATATAAAGTGAGCTTGGAAAACATTGTAAGGGTTGGAATATTTTGGGTGTAACCTAAGCGGCAAGAGAGGGATTAGGTCTGTATCTCCTCTAGCTCCTTAGGATCATAATCCATGTAGTTACAACACTGATATAAAGTATTAATCTTTGTGCGTTTAGTCTTTTGATTGATACCTTTGTTACATATCTTCGGTATTGTTCTTGAGGGTTTTGTACCATGAATCATGTTTAAATTACTGTATGTATGAGTGAGATCTGAGGGTTGTAGTACATCATATACCTATGCAGATTTTCTACTCGTACAGTTTGGCGCTAGAAACAGGGACTGATTAAAACAACTTAGGGTTTGCCTGTGAGTTTTTCGGGTTTTCAAATTTTTCATAGATTTTTCATTCTTTCAAAGATTTTCAAAGCTTGTTCTTTAAAAGAAGCTCCAATACCTTAAACGTCTAAAACCCTTCCAGGCTTAGCATGTTTAAGGGTTTTATGAGCAAATCACCAGATGGTAAGGTCATCAACTAAGGGTTTCAAAACCTTGGCATGACGAAACCGATTTCAAAAAATGGTAGTTGATTTACATCATATATGCCCTAAAATGGAGGTTAGCTATAAGAAAACGATTATGGGAAAAACCTTTAAACCTATTTTTTAGGGTTTTCAAAGTACCTGCTATATTTGGAAATAAATTAACTCTTGCGCAGGAATCATTGAGAAAGATGATCTTGGCTAAAAGACAAAATATACAGTTAGGGATATATCTAAAAGAAACGAATATGACCTACGCTAAAAACCTGCACGATAAAAACCGTTGAAAAATACATGCCTACATGGCCGACATAGTACACTGCAGTAGCCGCCTTGGACCTCACGGGTTCTTTGTCTTCTGACAGGTCGCAACCAGAATGGCTTCAAAATCTGACCAGGCTCCGAAGCAGCGAGTGGGATCATCGAGGCAGGGGACCGGTTCCTCGAGGCAACATTACACCAGATTTTCAACGAGTAAAGGGTTATCACCCGAGGTGGCAGCAAGCACGGTCCAACATAGAGAACAAGTAAACGAGGACGAAGTGCATGTAGAGGACTTAGGCCCAGAGGGAGAAGGATTTCCAGAGGCTAACGACCCACCCCAACAACAAATACAAGAAGAAAACGGAGAAAATGATGAAGAAGAGGACGAAGCGGCTGTCCGTGACAACGACATGCCCGAGAACCAACCAAACGAAGAAAACACGGCGAGAGCTGCACAATTCAGGAAATTAATCCTAAAAAACTGAAAGATAAAGAAGCTAAAAAAGCAACTAGCCGAAGCAAACAAGAAGGCGGTGGAAAAGTCTGCATCCAACTACAAAGGATGCAGCGAAGGACACTCTCGTCCAAACAGTGTATCTCAATCGAAGGAGCACTCGGTATCCAAAACATACGTCAAGACCAAGGGCGCCAGCAAAGGCCACGGGATCACAGTATCAAGTAAGAGGACCGAACCAGGAGCATATCCGAAGGAAAGCATACAGGTGCGCAGCGAAGGTAACCAAACGAAGAAGGACGCCGAAGCTAGAGCCCTACAACAGATAATGCTGGACCAGATCAAGACACTCCGAGCCGAGCTTTTCGACAACAGGATCCAGTCAAGCGACATGATTAAACTCACGCAAGCAATGAACGACGTCAATCACTCACCCCTAAGTCCGGAAATTCTCTCAATGGCGATTCCTATAAAATGCACTATGCCTACCTTCACATCAATCTTCGATGGCTCGGGAGACCCGACTGTGCATATTAAAATGTATCTCCGAGTCTTTTTAGCTTATGTTGATAGGGATGAAGTGCTCTGTAAATATTTCCCCTCTAGCCTAAAAGGAGAAGCCCTTGCTTGGTATGATAATCTCACAGCCAACTCGATTTCATCCTTCGAAGAGCTGTCCAAAGTCTTTATACTACATTTCCTGTACAACAACTCCTCCAAGCCAGGGGTGGAGAAGTTATTCAGCATTCGGGTACGACCAGGAGAGTCCACCAAGAGTCTGACCAACAGATGGACTGAACAGTGCGTAGAGGTGGGGAACGGAGCTACAGAAAAGGACAAAGTACGAGCATTCCTCAACGCTCTAGATAAAAACCATCCTCTATATGACATGCTTTTCTCCAAGAACCTCGAGACGTTACAAGATCTCCGAAAATACCAGAAGGAGCGAATCACCTTGGAAGAAATCAAGGAACAAGCAACCTTGGGAAAGGAAACCCTCTTAAAACAGGTCCACTTAATAAACAATCTGTCGCTCGAAGAACGAGGTCAAATAATGAATATTCAAGCGGGGGATCCGTCGAAGCGAGGAAGACAAGAGGATAATGGTCGCTATGGAAACGAGGGAAAGTTTGGAGATGGCAAGTACCACGACAATCGAAAATACAATGATAGCAGAGGAAGCATCCCTCGAGGAGAATATGAAGGAAACAACAACCAGCAAGGACAAGGAAACAGAAAATTCGGGACAACAAAGCCAGGATTCCCTGCCTTTCACGATAGAAAACTTCCAAAGCTTTATGTACCCATTGAGGATGCCCTTCGGACTATCGAACAGTCCGAATTTGCTGGTGAAATAAGATATCCCAGAAGCAGGGGTAATCAACCAAAACACACAAAAAATTCAAGGGACTACTGTCAATTTCATAAATTTTATGGACGGCACAATATCAAATTTATTTCTTCATAGCCAGGGAACAATTCAAACACCTCCTGGAGCTGCCAAAGCCCCCTCCAAACCATCCACAGCCGAAAGAGGAGCCGAAGCATGAAGCTTATGTGATAACTATCGATAGAGACGTTCCGAGATTCGGCGCCTGCAATTCCATCGTTCACACAAAGGGCCTCGACGAAATCCAAACAGACCGAATCCACAAAAGGGATTTTGAGGGAGAGGAAATACTAAGCGTAGTCACGAAGAATCATCTAGAGGAATGGCAAAAGCAACCTGTATTCTTTTCTGCAGCAGACATACCTAACGAGGGTAGATCACACAACGACCCTTTGGTCATCACCCTCCAAATGGGAAAATTAGCAATGCCAAGAATACTCGTGGACCCTGGGAGTTCCGTTGATATACTTTTTGGACAAACATATGACAAAATGAAGGGAAAGAAAGCCGCTTTGGTGCCCTCATCGTACAATATATTCGGATTTAATGGAAAACCATCGACACCTCGGGGAGAACTAATGATAACAATCCAGGTTGGCAAACAAAAACATCCAACTTTATTCTGTGTAGTTGACATAGATTCTCCCTATAACGCTATCGTAGGAAGACCATGGTTGCATAGCATTATGGGAGTGGCCTCAACCTTGCATCAGAAGATCAGATTTCCGACTCCACGAGGGATCGCAGAGATACCAGGTGACCCTTCCGAAGCTCGTGCCTGCAATGAAATAGACGTTCAGGCCAAAGAAGGCAGTAAGGAATACTCGGGGCAAGCTAAGCAACCAAGGATAACAGATGAAAGCATAGAAAAATTCATAGCTGAAACAGAAGCTGGAATGGAAAGCGTCAGGCAAGACGATAGCAAAAAGGACCAATGTTCCGACAACAAAGAACAGTTCCTCGTAGCAGTAGGCTGCCTCCAGACTCAGAATGAACAATTAGGTGAGCCTAGCGAAGGCAAGAACATTCAGCAAGAACCTTTCTGGGCAGGGCCATTCGTCATAGAAAAACAATTGGGATACGACATGTATAGCTTGGTCAACCTCGAAGGTCAGAGGTTGAAAACCCCAGTGGAGGGGAAGCATATGAAACACCTCATCTAAAAAAGTAACTTTTTATGTAAGCAGCACTCGTAGAAAGATTGAATAAATAAAAATCGCACCCTTTGATGCAACTTCTTTCGAAATCAAACTCCAGATCCTGACAGGGCGGATAAGAAATCCCACCTGGCTAGGCATAACGGCAAAGGCTTTAACGCCATGAATAAACTGGCCACGACGCCATCTCCCCTAGTGCCTCGTCGCAAAATAAAAAGGCTGTAACGCCAAGGCAAAAAACGCCAACAATAAAAAGGCTGTAACGCCAAGGCAAAAAACGCCAACAATAAAAAGGCTGTAACGCCAAGGCAAAAAACGCCAACAATAAAAAGGCTATAACACCGAGGCAAAAACGCCAAAAAATAAAAAGACCTCGAATAGCAGGCACAGAGCTGATGACCATATAGACCGTAAGGGCCCTACGAGCTATATGGCACAGTCCTCTACCCACAAGACACCCCGTTAGCGGTGGGCGCCTTGAATCAAGGCTACCCAAGCTGACGATACATTCGTCCCCACTACCAAACGACCACGAGGACCTCACGTTATCAGGCGTCGAGGGGACGATAAAAGGGATTAACATCTACCTATAGAGGAAGATGGAACCCCGAGGCAGCTAATTAGCTTGCATTTGCGGAAAATGGGAAGTGAGTTATACAACAAAGGGACCTCCTCCAAATAAAAAACAACCTTGAGGAGGGGCATAAAATGGAAAAATAAGCAATTAAATCCTTTTTATATATATAATCAGTGCAGGATAGGGAATGCGACAACACCAAGGGTGTGTATAAACAAATGATTCGGACACAGCCAAAAAAGGGCAGAGCAAAATTACTAGCTAAACATTCGAAAAGCCCTCGTTAAGCACAAAGGGAGGCATCATCAAGAATCTCCATTTCCCTCATGAGACCTTTGTCAACTCGGATATGAGTCCGAAGTGGAGAGTGGTCTGGCCCCAAAGGAGTAATAACATTCGCGGTTCTCTCCTCACTTTCCTCATCGCTGTATTCCCGAGCAGGTTCTTGGAACAGATAATGATTCTCCTTATCAAAGACGGCACCCGGGGTGCGGCCAGTACGCACATCAGTCTCTTCCTCAATTTCTTCCTCGCTTTCCCCTTCGCTATATTCCAAAGCGGACTCTTGAAATAAGTAATGGCTCTCCTTATCAAAAACAGCACCTGGAATTTTGTCATCACATCCTTTAGTAGAACCTTCATGGCCTTGGGAAACATTATCCGCCATGCTGACGGATTTCCCCCCAGCACCAGGCGCAAGATCGTTTTTTGAACCATTGATACCATCTCTAGGACCCTCCTCGGAACCTTGATTGGATCTACTTGGACCATCATGAACGTCCTCGGCAACATCGCCAACATCGCCAACATCGCCAAGGTTACCCGAATTTCCGCCTTGAGAATCATCGTCGTTACCATCATCAGCATCATCGTCATCATCACCAGGACCATGCAAAAACTTATCCAGCAAGCCTCTCCTACTAAGCTCATTCCTAGCTAAGGCTACATATACCTCCTGAGGGAGTAAATACGTATCACTAGGAAGTATGGCACCCGAGTTTCGCGTATCAATAGGGCCATAAGTAGGAGGCTCAATGCCAATGGTCCTAAAAAGAGAACGACCATGCTTTCGACAAGCCATACTGGTAGCAAAGGCAGTAGTTAGGGCAGATCGAGAAAGAAGTTCTTCGATGGCTTGACCATGTCTTAGCTCATGGTGCACAAGGGCAAAACCAGTCACCATGCTCCTCACACTCGCCTGACATTCAAGACGAAATTCTCGTTCCTTGGACAGCTGCTCAGCGCAATTCGCTACCTCTTCCGAGCGACGCTTGCGTTTAAGCTCAAGTTCCTGAGAAAATCTGTTCGTATCGGCAGAACGACGTTGACGTTCTTCGGATAATTCTCGGGTCAATTGTTTAACCTTGTTTTCAGCCTCCAACTTTCGTTCGGACTCATTCACCAGCTGATTTGAGGCATCGTCCCTTGCCGCCACGGCATCGGCAACTTGCTTCTTCAAATTGGCTTTGATACCTAGAGAAAATAAAAACAAAGAACATAAGAATGATAGGACGATAAAACTCATTCGGGGATGCGAAAGAAGCAGAAAACAAGAAAAGCTGGGTTAGCTCCCTACTCTCTTTAAAAATCATATACTCAGAAACCTCGTGCTGATTAGTGAAACGAGGCACAGAGGCATTCTTCCTAACATCTTCGGAAGTAGTGGCCCCGCTTTTAGCTAGCTCTATTCGGTACTCATCAATGAGACGAGCAGAATAGTCTTTCGACTTATTGGCTAAAGCAAGTTCCAAACATATATCACTACAACTCCTTTCCAGGAGATCATTTTTCGTAACCAAATCATTGTTGACATTCTTTTGCGTAGCCAGCTGAACCTTCAAATTTTTTATATTCTCCTCTAACCTTTCAATAAAAACCCTCCCAGAGGCACTGATCGACCTCTCCGAGCGAGCTTCATCTCGCTCTCGAGACAGACGATCCACATCCAGTTGGAAAAAATGATTCTCTCGGGCCAGAGCTGCATTCTTATTTTTAGATTCCTCGAGAAGGCGCTCGGCTTGATCCCCTCTTTTTCTCTCTTTAATAAAAAGACTCTCGGCTTCCTGTCTTTTTGCCCTATAATAATTCACATCTTCTAAAGCTTTGTTCCTCTCTTCCAAAAACTTATCACTATCGCTTCGGTAACTCCCGCTACTCAAGGCAACATGAGGAGCTTGTCGACCCTCCCGAAGTCGGTCAATAGCCAGTCTGGCCTCTTGAAGTTTTCTCTCGCTCTCTTCCAGCTCGCCTTTTTAAAAGAAGGCAGTAAATCCGTTCTTAGCACAACGCTACAAAAACAGATATCTACGTAAATGACCAAAGAATAAGAACTTACATATTGAATGCTTTTTCGCAACATCACAGCGAACTTTCTCTTGAGCCAGCTCCTCTTGCATCCGATAGAACTCTCGTTCATGATATTCGGCCTCGCTAGCTTGATCAAAGTTATGAGCCAAAAGACCAGAGGCATGGTAGTCACCCTGATAAAAACAAAAGGATTGTAAATAAATGGTTAACAAAAAGATTCGGAAACATCGGCATACGGGCAATAAACATGGAAAATAAAACTCACCGCTTGAAGAATAGCCAAGCTCTCCTCGTAGGACAAGGGTGGATGGCGAAGATCATAATCGTCCCTGGGACATTCGCCCCCAAAAATATCACCTAACTTCCTGCAGAAATCAGGATCTAAAGGACGCCCAAAGGGATTCGTGGCATAGGCTTCAAAGCGAGTCGAAACTTCAGCAGTAAAATCACTGGGGTTATGATTTTCAAACAGGACTTCTTTAAACCTCTCCGCAGTATATGATTGCCTATACTTACTAGCGTAACTCGGAGCAGGCAGAAACATTGAACTTTGCGGAAAACTGACAACAAGTTCTTTGGAAGAGTCCATCTCAACAAATGAACCATCCTTTCGGGGAACGAGAAGTGAAAAAGGAGGGGTACCGAAATACTACCAACTTTTCGTTTTGGCTCGTGAGTCTTATGATTTAGGTCTGGACGATCTCAAAAATCAATATCCAAACCTATAACTGGAGTTGTTAAACCTCGACAAAGAGTACTTTGGAGTCAACTCTACAGTTAGGCAATAACGTACTACTTGGTGCTTTAATTATACTATCAGAGATATAATGCGGAAAGTAAAAGCACACAAGAAACCAGAACGTTTTTTTAACGAGGAAACTGCCTTGCAGAAAAACCTCGGGACCTCGTCCAGATTGAACACCGCCCAGTACAAAATGACTACAAACACTAGCCTACTATAAGACTTTGGTCTGGGATGTAGCAGAGACCAACTCAAGCCCTCCAAGAGAATTGGCTACTGTCGCCTTCCTTACGTCTCTAGACCCCCCACAGATCGTCATGCACTTGATTCCCCCAGCTGACGTCCTTTACAGGCCTAGGAGTTGCTTTGACCGACGCCAAAGGCTAGTGTCAGCAATACTGGTTTCTCAACCTAATTGTTGACGTATGGTGTAACTGTCCTCTATCAGTTTACCACACACAAGATGACTTCCTTCGGATTGTTAAATCCAGGTCATACGGAAATCT
>JAJJMA010104913.1:0-11800 GCA_023529015.1 Papaver nudicaule | reverse complement strand
CTTGACGATTTAGCTTTACGTATGTAATTTACATGACGATTTTCACAAGAAGGTTCATTGCATTAACATAAGGTAGAAAACCACATTACATTTCTAGTAGGAAAAGCCCATTACATCATTTCTTTTCTAAAGAACACCACCTAGTACGCGTCGTCGCTAAATTCGTACATAATATAATCGGACATGAACCTTGGAGCACGTTTGTTCAACACTCTCAAACACTTCCCGAACATCCACGCACGTTCACCATTACGAATTTCCCATAGGGCATTGATTCTTTCTTTCTAGAGGTGAATGAGTGACATGTTAGATTGACATACACAAAATTTCCTTAGCAAATTTTATGAAACTAGATAACTACTCACCTTGAATTTGCGAGAAGATTGAGGATAGTGTTCGTTAACGATTTCCACAATCTTGAGATACCCGATGATATCCCTTTTGATACGTTCGAAGCGGAAAGCAAGATGTGTCCATTTGCGCCGGTTATAATTGCCGTAGTGTTGTTCTAGAATTCCTTAACCCTCTTCCAAAACATAGAGTACATTTCATATGGTCTTTCAATGAATGCCTTAACGAATGATTTGACAAGCTCTACATCCTCGCTCTCTTCCCATACTCCATCACCATATCCGACCATTTGTCACCTTCAAATGAACAAGAAACTTGTTTTGGTATTTTGGAACAATGAGAAGAAGAGAAGTTTGAGGTAAGTTGTGTTGGAGATGGGTTTCTTTTTATAGAACAAGACCCCAACGGTCAAATTTTTTGAAAATTACAAACTAAGTCGTCACGGTAGTATGTTAAACCATGACGATAAGTTCACAATTACAGTGTATACATATTTTCTTCAGTGTCGGCACAGTTTAGGCATAAACCATGCCGATTTACCATATAGGTTCAAAACCCGCAAAATGTTGGGATATAAGGGAGCTCACTTCATAAGCACAATTCACAAAACATATTACCCTCTCTAGTATTCAAAAAGTGGTTAACAACGATTACATAATAAGCTAGTAAGCCAAGTCTTCATCATCAAATAACACTCCCTTAACGAACTTAGGAGCTCTTTTTTTTAGCAACGTATTGTGTGGCTGATACCAGTACTCTCCATCGCCACTACGCTCATCCCAAACGTAAACAAATTCTCTGAGCTGTAATTAACACAAATTAAGTTAGTGTGCATGTATATATCTAGTGATGAAATACTATCCCGAAAGCATGTCGAGCTACTCACCACGTCCTCCGGCCTATCACCGTCCTCCTGTGTCTCTTGGACCATATCAAGGACTATATAATGCTCTCGGATATGCGACTTTATGTGGGCGAATCTATTAGCCAACTGAACCCAATTGCGACGTCTAGTATTCGAGGTGCGTCTTTTGTATTTTTGCTTCACTCTCTTTCAAAACATTGAATATTTTTCTTTGGGTCGTTCATGATAGATAGGAATGAAGCTCTTCACAAGATCCATATCCTCATCCGCATCCCATGGGCAAATACTTCTTTTTTGGTTAGCTCCTTTGAAACCGTGGTGATGGATGTGACGGATTATCACTCCATCGTCATCACCAGAGTCCTGCAAACCAAACAATTGTTGGAAATGTAACAAAAAAAATCGTCATAGTTTTGATATCTGCATGACGATTTAGTCATAAGTAGGGTTGTGTCGTCATATGTTCTACGACCACCTTGACGAGTTACTGAGTTTTTCAACCAGATTAATGGATTTCTCTTACCCAGAATCGTCAAGATTTTACCTAAAACCTCGACGACTTACCGAAGAAAAAAGTACGTACTCTTTCCCATGCTAAAAACTCGTCAAGGTTCTTGCTTCACCATGACGAGTTATCATCTCTGAGTGTGTTTTTACACAGACTCGGTAAGCTCGTCATGTCTTGCTTGACGATTTCATGTATATCGTCATGGTTGTGACATATTGCTTGACGATTGTTCGTCCTAGGTTCATCCATTCCCCTAGATTCAACACACGAAAATGTCATTTTAGAAAGCATACCTCATTGTCTTCATCTGTGGATTCATCATGTGAGTGTTCTTGGTCTTCTTTTCCCTCCATAGGATCTTCATAAGCAAGAGCTTTTCGTTCTTCATCATTTAAAATTCATGCAACATCACCATTTTTATTTCTTTCGTAATGAGACTAGTTTGAGGTTGATCTCTACCGTTTGAAGCTTCACCCACATCGATTTGAGTTCCCAAATCACCCATTTTTGATGAACACTCACTTTTTTTCCCCCCTAAAAAACCTCCTTCTTTTTCTTCACTTTCCTCTCTCTCAACAATAATAATCATACAAATTTTTAGCCTAAACATAATCATTTATCATTAATTTTCCCTCCAAAATTTTGCTAATCAAATTTAGTTAACAACTAATCATATCATTAATTTCTACTAATCAAGGGTTGTTTTGTATTTAAAAAAATATATTTTATATGGATGACCTTTTTACTTTATTGTAACCCTATTTTAGATTAGCACTCGCCCCTATTAAAAAAGAGCTCGCCCCTAAATTAGCCAGTTTCCTTTCCCAGAGACAGGAGAAAGGAAACGAAAACAGTCCATTCCTAGTTGTATGTGTGTCTCTCCTTGGGAGTGTTTTATGGCATGCCGGCTAAATCTATCGAAAAAGCAAAAAAGGGCAGTCTCGAAATATGTAGCTGTACACTGGTTTTGTCGTAATATTGTTGACTAGGAGGAGTAAAATTCGAGTGTACGTTTTCCCCCAACGAAAAAAGAAAAAATCGAACATCCAAAAATCTATCATCATCCAGTTTTTACTACGACAGGCTAACAAACATTAAAACTACGACACACGAACGCCTCTGTTAATCAGATCAGATCTCTCTATCTCTCTGTCGTTGCAATTTCGGGATCTAATTTTTATTTATAGAATCTCTTTTTGCTCATCTGATCAAGATCCTTTAACCATCTTCCATTGGCCACTTCAGGTAAGATGTCTCTGTTTATTTGTGTTGATTATTTCTCATTTGAATTTTATTAAATCAACCAAGGAAAGGAATGGATAATTATAATGCATTTTTGGAGATCTAAAGACATTTAGCTGAATGAATTGGAAAATTCTAAATTGGTAATGTGTGAGAGATTCTGAGATTGATTTTAAACAAGCATGTCACAAGATCCAAACAAGATAGTTTCTGAGCTCTGTTTGTTATGATGCTTGATTTTATATTTTATTGAGATTTTAGTTTAGTTCTTTCTTTGTAATCTGAGGGTTTTTCTTTGGATTTTTTTTTTTTTTTTTTTTTGCGGCTACGCAGGGAAAAGTGAAATTTGGTTTCTTTCGATGATTTGGAGGTGGAAGTAGTTATTTCATTGAAGAATTAATATGGCTCTTAGGTAGAGTAAGACAGGAGATGGTAGACAGTAATCTGGAGGTGGAAAAGGATGATGCAATTGAGCTTCAAGATATTCAAAACGAAAGTGACAGACCGGTTCTTCGAAGGGAACCATCTTTCGATCGCTGGTTTGACGAGGACGGTGTCGTTCATTTCGATCGTCCTTCAGAGCATGCTGATGAAACTGTAGACGACTCTGATTTTGAGTTGCCGTTTCTTCAAACTGAAGGGCAAGAGAGCAAGTTATTAAGTAAAGACAGACTGCAGTTTAATAGGTCTAATCCAAGAAACATGCACCTGAATGGGAATCACACCATGGTTAGGACACACAATCATGTTGATGAAAATGGAAATGGATTCAACTATGTGCCCTTTGACATTGAAAATGAGTCTATCCGGGAATTGCCTGTTTCAGATTTTGATGCCAATGACTCCACTTCAAGAGGAAGCCATAAAACGACTCTGGATACACAGAACCCTCTTGATATGGCCATTGTGCTTAAGACATTGTTTTTCATACTTGTATGGTACACTTTCAGTACATGCTTGACGATGTAAGTACTCGTCTATATAGGAAGCATACAACTACTTTTCCAGTTAACTTTATCATTTTTTGGTTCTGTTGAACTAATAAATTTCTTGTCTTTATGTAGTTATAACAAAACATTATTAGGAGAAAAATTGGGTAAATTCCCTGCTCCCATGTTGATGAATACTATCCACTTTGGGATGCAAGCTGTTCTATCCAACTTTATTACATGGTTTTGGTCCAACAGATTTCAACCCACAGTAACAATGTCATGGAAGGATTACTTTATGAGAGGTAACACCATCTTCTATCTTCCTCCGTTTACTTCTGGAAGTTAATTTCACAGTTTTCTTGTACATTTTGATGATTTCAGTGATCAAACCCACCATTTTTTTTTTTTTTAAATTGTTGTTCTCAAATACATTTGCTTTGGTCAGCTATATATATATATATTCTTTTACCTCGAGAGCCAAGAGAAACTCAAAGCAGTAATGAACTTCAATTATTTTAATAACAACTTCCTCATGTAGCTTGATTCCTGAACCGTAAAATGTAGTAGTAGTGTGTATAAATTTGCATAGTGCACAAGTACAAAACAAATTGATACAGTATTTTCATGGGATACTTATGATACTGAAAGATGCATCCTTCAATACATTTTTTTTTTTTTGGATGTAATCTATCTGGATTCTGGACTGATATTTCTTTCTTGTAATTTTTTATTTTTTTGCCACTTGGACTTCTACCTGTTTTTTTTTTGTTTTTTTAATTAACTTCTCTAACAACTAATGCTACAGATGGACTTTTACTTTAACAGTTGTTCCCACGGCTCTTGGAACTGCACTGGACATTAACCTGAGTAATGCCTCCCTTGTGTTCATCTCTGTGACATTTGCCACCATGGTTTGTTTTTCTTCGTCCGGTTTGTTTTGATTTTCTGCAATGTAGCTCCTCAAATTGATTTTCTGCAATTTGTTTTGATTTTGAAAAGGAGTCTTTTTGCTCCTTAATTTTCACCAAGTATTCTTTGTTGTCAACTTTTCTTTTTTTGCAGTGTAAATCAGCATCTCCTATATTTCTGCTTCTATTTGCGTTCGCATTCAAGTGAGTTATCTGTCCCTTCACGTTTGTATCCTTCATCTTTCAAGCAATCTCTCAGAGAATATAGAATATCCGTTCTCGTGTCACGATCATACGACATAGTAAAGTTTGATTTCTGCTTGTCGTACTAATAATAACTAAATGAAAACTGGTAGTTCATTCAGATTTAGAAACCACTTAGGAAGCAAGGTGAATGTCATGTATTTCTTAGAGAAGAAAAACTAGTAGAAAAAGCTCAAACTTTCTTCCAGTGTCTCAAAAGAGTACATAGGATCAAAACTTCTGCTGAACTCCTTATTTTACTTTTGTGGTTTGCTTCTTAATCTTCAAGCTTTATGGTTTTTTGTAGGTTGGAGTCTCCAAGCGTTAAACTTCTTGGTATCATATCAGTCATCTCAGTTGGAATTTTATTAACAGGTATGAAGCTTCACGAGGTGTATTCCTTATCATGATAAATTCTAAATTGTTAAAAAGCTAATCTAACCCTTTTGATTGATTATTGTTATGAAATCTTGGTATAAGAAGTATTTATAATTTCGTAGTCATATTTATACTCGTTACGTAAGTGTTTTTAAAATGCTTTTCAATGATATAAAAAGTTTACAAATATACGTGTCATAATTTGAGAGATATGTCATTTCTAAATTTTACTATTATATGATATAAAGTTTACAAATATACGTGTCATAATTTGAGAGATATGTCATTTCTAAATTTTACTAGTATACTATCTACAAGGATATAATTGGAAAAAAACAATACAAAATGATTGTCTCTCCACTCCTCTGCCTTAAGAATTGTGCAAACTTCGAGTAGCTCAATTAATGTGAGACGGAGGGAGTATATATACAATACTAGTACTTTGTTTGTATACACTGAAAAACCTTCCATGTTCATATGTATATATACACAAAGTAAACACACGCTTGAATCGATGGTATAATTCAATTCAAATAGGTAGGATATACCTTTAAACCACCATGAAACGTATAGTCCACCAAGAGTGCAAATTAAGTGCCAACGGTAACAAAAGTCACAGTAACTTCCTTCCATTAATAATTTTCCAGTGCAAGTCCTCCAGGATCCATTTTGCTGATTTAAATATGTACTGATAAATTACTTCATCAGAACGTGTAAGCTAATTCCTAAGGTTGCGAAATTTGCATGGGCAGAAAATTATAAAGAAGTCATACTAGCTTTCTTTTTTATAAACAAAAAACTTCGCATGTTCATGGGGAGGCTTCGGGTAAGAGCCATAAATTATATATCAATGGTTAAGCTGTTCATTAACATGGCAACTTAGACTTTTGCTAAAAATCACAACCCAAATATACAACCTGAAAACTAATCTGAGTGATAGCTGAAGATCGTCATAGAAATTTATTTTTCTAGTAAACTTAGCTTACTTTTTATGCGGGAAGGATAGAGTCAACCCTCTAAGGGGAACACTTTTTGAGTCATACAAATGATATCAACTTTTTTGTGAAGCTCGAGATTTTGAAGTTTTAGATGTATACATTTTAAGACCGATCTTTCTGTTTGTTGGTTATGCAATACTACAACAACATCCAAGTCCTTAGTCCCAAATAAGTTGAGGTAAGGTGAGAAAATGACCATATCAAAGTCAATAGATTCTAGTACTAGATTGCGGATTTCCACGCACTCCTTTCCGAGGCTAACTGCTTGGATATTCTCCGGTCCTTCAAATCTCTATTCACTCACTACATCGTCCCATGTCAGTATTGGCCGACCTATGCCTCTTCTTATGTTACCACGCAACTGATGATTCCAGTGTGCACTGGAGCTCCGGAAGGCCTCAGTTAGACATGTCCAACCCATCTTGCCGGTGCTAGATAAGCTTCGCTTCGATCAGTGCTACTCCAAGTCTGTCACGTATCTCCTTGTTTCTAATCCGGTCCTGTCTTGTATGGCCACAATTCCATTGCAACATACGCATCTCCTCTACACTTATCTCTTTGCGGACGATCAGTCCTACTAAGTCTAAAGCCCTTCGATTCTAAGGTCCGTCTCCATAGCTCCAGTTGTCTGTCAACTCCTATCCTACTCCCATCAATTAGCACCATGTCGTCCACAAAGAGCTTGCACCAGGGGATGTCTCCTTGTATATCCCTTGTAACTTCGTCCATCAAGGTGAAAATGTAAGGGCTCAGCGCTGACCCTTGACTCTCATCACTAGATTTGGTTTCACAAGCTCGGACACTGGTCACGACTCCGTTCTACTTATCCTTGATAAGGGTGACGTACTTTGTGGGGACTTCCTTTTTTTCAAGGGCCCACCACATGATCTTTTATGGAACCTTGTCATATGCTTTTTCTAAATCGATAAATACCATGCATAGATCGTTTTTCTGCTCCAGGTATCTCTCCATAAGTTGTCTTGTTTGGAAGATCTCCTCATTAGTCGACCTCCCTGGCTACTCGTAACGCTTGTCATCCTCCTTAGGTGATGCTCAGTGGCTCTCTCCGGAAGCTTCATTTTCTGACTTGTAAGCTTGTTTCCTCTATAATTTGTGCAACTTCGAATATCTCCCGTGTTCTTAAGAGCAAGCACTATGGTTGCCAAAAAGCAGTCAATTTCATTACAATGTGGCCAAGCAAAAGAGGAAAAAAAACCCAACCACAATGGGCTCTGGCTACAATTCAGCGGTTACTTGGTACCCGCATGAAAAAGTGATACGGTTAGTGAGTAGCCGCATATAACTCCCTAAAAAATCTCTAAAAATGCGAAATATCCTAAATATCAGTTTAGGGTTAGGATATTTGTAATAAAAACAAAGTTTTTAAGCGGCCAGTGAGAAACCACATGCAAAAATATGCGGTTTCTCAGTAGCCGCAGCGGTTTCTCACTAACCTCAGAGTGTTGCTTGGCTACAGGAGGGAACAGATTTGTTCCCCATGTAGACAAGTCCACATTTTTTTTCTCTACAATGTGAGTGTTTTATCTACTTTTTGTCCTTTAACCCTCCCACAGTGCTTGGTCTAAATGTTGGTACTAAACTGCTTCTCCTCCACTCATCCGGCATCTTGTTTGATCCGAAAATGTTGTTGAAGAGCTTAGTTAGCCAGGCTATCCCTACATCTCCTTGTTGGTGATGCAATGTATGAATTGTTTTTCTCTATTGCAGTGCCACTATCATTGACAGATTCACCTTATTATTTAGCTTACTGGAATTAATATCTTCCATCAACATATCTGTAATATAAGTTCTCTTGTTTTTTATCTGTAAATGATGGCACAGATGAGTTTCGGCCTCAGTTCGTGGATATTACCATCCAACGTCTTCACCACCCTATTAGAGAGGCATCTACATAAGTTTTGTATACATGTCCTTTAAGTGTTTTATGTATTTCATGGTTCTGTCTCAAACTGAGGACTGACTTTTCTAGTTTAGGCTTCTAGAAGAAGTAAACTTTGTTGTGAGACCTATTCCAATCTTTACTGGGTAATAGTCCTTGTAATATCTGTTCTGAAAATGAATTTGTAAATAAATTTGTTGCGCTTCTCAATCATATCTGAACACCAATTCGGTGGTGCTTTACTGAACGTTATCTGCTTGCAGTTGCAAAGGAAACAGAGTTTCAATTTTGGGGATTCGTATTTGTTATGCTTGCTGCTGTAATGTCTGGGTTTCGCTGGTCCATGACCCAGATTCTTTTGCAGGTGTGACTTCCTTCTGTTTCTCGTACATATTTTACTTTCATGCTTTTAGTCTCAAAATATCGACTGTTTACTTGAGCTTTTAGTTTCACAGTATTTGTCTATTAGTTTCATGTTCTATGTTTATTTGTTTGTCTATCCTATGGATTCAGCTGCTGACAATTCCTTTTCTTTTTCTTGTTCATTATTCCTAAACTGACATGAAGAAAGAGACTTATGGTAAGCCATTTAGTTGTCAGTTTTTGTATTCCATTTTTTATTTCCATTGCTAGTTAGGTAAAGGTCGGAGTCAAATATACTTGTATTTTACTTTTCTAGTTGTTGCCGTATATAAAGTACCTAACTTTTCTAAGAGAACGGAGTCTTACTAGTCCTGGCTATGTCGTGGGATGGTATTTAGCAGTAAGTTTCTGAGTTGCTTGTACTTGGATTTTCCAGGTCTAAAGAACCCACTTACTCTGATGAGCTATGTTACTCCAGTGATGGCCGTAGCAACTGCTATACTCTCTCTTGCGATGGATCCGTGGGATGAGTTCAGAACTAATGTTTATTTTGATAGTTCATGGCACGTCTTTCGAAGTGCATTGTTGATGTTTCTAGGTGGAACACTAGCCTTCTTTATGGTAAATACCCGTTTTAGTGTTTCTTTAGCGATAATCATCTTGTGGTTGTCATTTTCTTCTGAGATGTCAGATCTCTGTCCTTCACAACCAGCGTTATGAGATTACTCACAACCCATTAGAAGATAATTTTCTCGAAGACTGATTTCATGCTTGACATATTTTGTTTATTTCTATTTTTACCGTCCTGGTTTATCTCATGCAAAACTCCTTCGGCATCTTCTTTTGTAGGTTTTAACAGAATACATTCTTGTCTCAGCGACCAGTGCAGTAACGGTAACAATTGCAGGAGTCGTCAAGGAAGTTGTCACTATATTGGTATGCATGAATTTTCGGATATTTACGTGTGTGTGTATATATAACTTGCGGTTGTTTTATCTAAAGTTATGGCATGGGTTTCATACTATGTGGTATAGGATAAGTTCTTCAAAAGTACATGTGTGGAATTTTTCTTATACCTCTTGCAGTGTTTTACAAAACCAAAACCGAGGAAAAAGAACAAGAAAAATGCTCGTTTATAGATTGAACCTCAATTGCATTGAAAAAAGAAACATATTTATAGACAAAGTTCTGATGTTATATTTGTGATTAATGCTAAAAACTCTTGTCGAAGCTCTGCATGTGAAAATGTAGATTTTGTGAAACTTACAGCCTTGGCTCATGTTTGTTCTGCTCACGTAGAGTAGAATTATCTATAGGGTGGAGCATGACCTATGTGCAAAAAAGATCCACTCTTCTACTTAGACTCCGTATCAGCAATCCAAGACCAATAGTAGTGTCCGAGACGTATCCCAGATAGGGCTCAACTCAAAGCTAAGAGAAGGGAGAATTGGCGACACTCTGATGTGTACTCCCCTTCAGACACTTCCTGTATGCACTACGTGCCTTCTTTTTATAGTCTTTTGGTAGGATGAACTTTTCAACTAATGTCATCTCAACATGAATATCTACGCAGCCTCTTGGAGAGTTAACCGGTCATGATAATTCTTAACACATACTCGTCTTGCATAGCTAGTAGCTACAACCTGAGAATTTTTTTACTGATAGTTGCTGTTGCTATATCTTTACTTGACTATGCATGTTATCTAAGCAGAAACTAATCGTCTGTTCATTATGTGCTATATTTCCAGGTTGCGGTGTTTTACTTCCATGACAAATTTACCTTGTTGAAGGGGGTTGGGCTCTTCATCATAATCTTTGGTGTCAGTTTATTCAACTGGTACAAGTAAGTAAATCAACTCTAATTATTGTGAGCAAAGTTGTTGCACAATTGATTGTTTTTTGTGCAACCCAAAGTAATTTATTCTGAAGCTTCTTAAACTGGTTGTTGAACTTGGCTCATGAAGGCAGATTGGCAGAATATATAACCAACATTTTTTTGAAAACAAATTGTACCTTCTTTTTTTCTTTAAAGAAGTTAACGCAGCACACCTGATGGGTGGTGGGACTTGACTTAAATCTCTGAGAATTTGGTCCTTTCACTCGTACCTTTAAAGATGACATATATCTGTCTATTTTTTTTTTTTAATCACCTATTTATGATCCATTTGCAGATATCAAAAGCATCAAGAACGGCAGACTAGTGTGATTGGTGAAACTGGGTTATCGCCCAAAAATGTAGCTGCAAAGTATGTTATCCTCGAGGAGATGGAGGACCATGATGTCGATACCTGAGAATTTTAGTGGTCTTTTCGACAAAAATTAGTGTGAGTTTCTTGCTTGGTGTTTCCTCGAGTAGAACAGTATCCGGAGATCAATTTTACCGTAAAATAAAATCTTTTCATCTAACACCTTTTCTATCTTTTCCATCATTGATGGTCTTGATATATATTATGTCCTAACCACTTACAAGTACGACATGTCTAGCTCTAGAAAGAAAGAATTTCAATTATGTTTGGCATCTGACAGCGTCATGTTTGCTGAGCACCAATCTTATTGAAGTTTGACATCAAATTTTGCATTTGCATTTCAGATACAGAAGTATGCCGAGGATACTGCAGCTGATCATAGCCATGGATTTTTTTTTAGAGGATACACTTTCATATTTTATTAATCTCTTTGGAGGAGATAAGGTTGTGGCATAAGTCTGTCAGGTACCAAGCAATGCAGATCTTTGATGATCTGGAAGTAGCCATTTTTTGCTCTTGTAAACTGTTTACATAATTCAACAGTTTCTCTGTAGGATATTTCTATTTTAGGTATGAACGTCAGGGAAGGTCAGAAAGATGGAGGCTATGCAACTCCTTCGATTTTCAAAAGCTAGATTAAAAAGATACACATTCAGTTTCGATGAGCTTTACTCTTAATAATATATATAAACTGAAAAATATGTATTCCATTTTTACAGTATAATTTTTTCAATTCACTGAAATATAGATGATGTACAGATAACAGCGAGCTGAATTTGTTGTTCAGTTATGGATTTGAATATTGCCATATGATACATGCATTACTTCTTTGAACCTACGCATTTGCATTATTTGTTGGACTGATG
>JAJJMA010104894.1:0-14692 GCA_023529015.1 Papaver nudicaule | reverse complement strand
GGTACCGCCGATGTGATGCTACAACAAAGGGTTCTTATGCGCCAAACACTTACAGACCAACAAGTAACACGACTGGCCTTATAGCTAACCTGGGTCGGACTAACCATTTACAAGGAGGTTGTTCACTCAATGAGCCAAGCAAGCTTTCTGTATTAGAGATCTTAGCTCTAGTTGATTTCATTGATTTGGGCATTATTCCTTTAAAGATGGCGCTTGGCCTTAGTACCTGATCAGGGTTTTTGTGTGGCTTTATTGCCTTGTGATTATTGGGCATTTGTGCCTTTGTAAGCGGCTTTATAGCCTGCTACTGAGTGTTTTTGCCTCAGCCTATTGTGCTCTTGGAGCTTTGGAATTTTAGCCGTCACTGTGGTTAGAATACCTAGTGAAAGAAAAATATAAGTGACATAGTGATTTGTTAACGAGGTTCGGCGCATGATAGCAAACCTACGTCCCCGGATCTTATTCGTTGTTGTTTTACATGAGCTAATAAGACTTCTTGGGTATTATGCCCGCCCAAGACTTCGGATTTTACATTGTTTCCTTCAAGGATAGTACTTCTTAAGGAACCTGGCGTTCCAAGGATGCTCAAGTTGCACACCATGCTCATCAATCAGTATATATGCTCCTGGACCAGCCACTCTCTTGACTACATAAGGGCCATCCCATACAGGTTCCAATTTCCTGCATCCTTCTCGCTGAGACGGGGGGATTTCTCGAAGTACCAGCTCGCCAGGCTGATATTCTCTTGGGATCACCCGCTTGTTGTATTCTCTAGACAATCGGCGATGATAATTTTCCATGTGTGTAAGAGCGATCAGCCGTTGTTCTTCCAAATCATCCAGCTTGGCTAGAATCAAATTAGTATTCAGATTCTTTTCCCATGCTTCATGCTTTGTAGTTGGCAGGATTACTTCAGATGGGAGTACTGCTTCAGCGCCGAAAGTAAGTAAAAAAGGAGATGCTCCCGTTGCTTCACGAACCGTAGTTCTATAAGACCACAAGACATTGTGTAAATGCTCACACCGTGCCTTTTTATGCTTCTCTAACCTTTTCTTTAGTCCCATTCCAATAGTCTTATTGGTGGCTTCCGCCTGCCCGTTACTCTGAGGGTACAAGGGAGTTGATTTTCCCAGCTTGACACTGTAGTTGGCGAGTAGCTTTCTTATGTTATCGCCGACCAGTTCTTTTCCATTGTCAGTACATATCTCCGCCAGTACACCGAATCTGCAGAATATATTCTCCCAAATGAATGTGAATACTTCTTGTCCTGTCTTCTTCCTGATAACCTTGGCCTCACACCACTTGGTGAAATAATCTGTCGCCACAATGATGTATTTCCGTTGCCCAGAGCCTGTAGTTAGCGGCCCAATGATATCAATGCCCCACTTGGCGAAAGGCCAAGGGCTGAGCACTGAATTTAAAGATGTCGCCGGCGCCTTAATTCTTCTTCCATACAGTTGGCACGGTTTGCATCGCTGAACATATTCTTTTGCATCCCTATTCATCCAAGGCCAATAGTATCCTTGCATTCTAACTTTTAATGCAAAAGCTCTTTGACCACCGTGATTCCCACAGTCTCCTTCATGGATTGCTTCCAGTAATGTCTTACCTTCTTCTCTCGATACACAGCGCAGCAATGGTCCTGAGAATGACTGGCGATATAGGATTCCATCTCGGAGTTCATAGTTCGCCGTTCGACTAATGACATGGTGGGCTAAAATTTGCTTCCCTGGTAAAGTTGAACGATCCAAATAATACCGTATCGGCGTTCTCCAATCTGTTTCTGCTGATTCTTCAGTGCTTGTTGTCAATACTTCTCTTTGCTCTCGCTCTGCTACCGAAGACTGCTTTACTCTTTCAATAGCTATTGAAGAGATATCCGGATTTGTCATCATTGAGGAGATAAACGCCAAAGCATCGGCGTGCCTGTTGTCTTTTCTGCAGATGTGGCAAAACTTGATACCTGTGATCCTCTGGGCATACTCCCTAGCAAGTTTTAGGTACTTCTGCAGAGACGAATCTGCAGTCTGATATCGTCCAGAGATTTGTCGAATCACTAGCTGAGAGTCACTTGTTAATCTAACATCGTTGATGCCCATTTCAATGAGTATTCGCATGGCGTGAATAACTGCTTCATATTCTGCCTCATTATTAGTCGTCGGAATTCTAGCCTTAGCGAATGCACTATTCTTGCTCCTTTCGGCGAGGTCAGGACAATTCCTATTCCTTTTCACGAACCGTCTACATAGACTTCCCATCCATTAGGACTGCATTTCAATAAATCTGGCATTTCATGCTCTCGCTCATCCATAGAGAATGGAATGTCTTCTATCTCTTCTTCTTCATCAATTGGGAAGTCGGCGAGAAAGTCTGCGATAACTTGAGACCGCTAAGCCGTACGTATTTCATATTGGACGCCGAACTGCTCGATTTGCTGATTCCAATTGGCGATTCGTCCCACTTTTTGAGAAGTGTGCAAGATAGACTCTATTGGGGTTTTGGTTAAGACGACAATGGGGTGAGCATGAAAGTATGGACGTAACCGCTGAGATACAAAGACCAATGCCAAGATTAACTGCTCAATTTTAGCATAATTCTTTTCTGCCCCTTGCAGCGTTCTGCTTATATAATAGATAGGTGTTTCTCCGCCTTTGGTTCTTACAAGCACGGCACTTATAGCAAAAGGTGTAGCGGCGAGGTATACCCTGAGCTCTTCGCCGTGCTCAGGTGGTTGAATTGCTGGGAGAGTGGCAAGATACTTTTTAATACCTTGCAAAGCGGCCTCATGTGCCTTAGTCCAGTTGAACTTCTCTCCTTTCTTCAATGTCTGGAAAAATAATTTGCATTTGTCGGAGAACCTTGAGATGAATCTGTTAAGAGACGCCAGAGTCCCATTGAGTCACACAACATCTTTTACAGTTACCGCCGAAGGCATTTCTATAATTGCCTTAATCTTGGCTTGATCAGCTTCCACTCCCTTCTTCGTGACGACATATCCCAAGAACTTTCCTGAAGTTACACCAAAAACGCATTTTGCCGGATTGATTTTTAATTTGGTAACACGCATGTGATTAAATATTTCGCTCTCATCTCGCTCAACCTTTACCTCGTACACATTTGGAGTATAAGATGGGATAGCTTGCATTGGCTGGACCATGATAGGAGGTGGCGGTGGAAATTCTAGGAATTCTTGAAATTTCCCCAAGCGGATGACTCGATGGACTTCTTGCTATACGCCGGTACAGTTCTCAGTTGTATGACCATGGAACTGATGGAATTGACAAAAGGAATTGGTATTGGTCGGCGGGGCCCTGGGATTTCCTCTGTTGTAAGGATAGCGAATGTCATCTCTTCAGTTCTAACTGTCAATTTGCCCGAATGCATCAGTATAAGAGACACGTAGCTTTGGTAAAGTAGCATCTTGGAAGGGCTGCTGGTTGCCTCTGCCGAATTTTCTATTGTCTCCATTATGTCTTCTTTCACCATTCCCATTTCGCCGATTATCTCTTCCTCCTCGTCCGTAGTTTCCTCCTAGATTGTCTTGCTTATTTCGCCCATCATAATTCTCTCGCTTCTGCGAATTCCAATGCTGCTCGACGATAACTTGCTGTTGCTGTTTTACTACCTCAGGTACTACCATCGCTGAAGAGGGGTTATGCGTCAATTTTCGCTGTTCTGCCTTTAGCCATTCTTTTTTAATTTCTTCCTGATCTTCCGGCGATAAGTTATTGATCGAGTGAATTTGTTTTGCTCTCTCTTTCTTTAGACGAAGCTCCTCTTCTCGGATTTGTTCATAATTTATCCATTCATCTTGTATCGCCCTCAAAGTCTGCATATCCTTCGGCATTTCCCAGAATAATTTTTGATACAATAGGTCTGTTGTCTCCATGGCGCTAAGAAATGACCTTATCTTCTCCTTTTCTGATACCTCTGATCCCACTTCACTACTCGCCTTCCTCCATCTTTGAATAAAAATTTTGTAAGCCTCCGAAGGCCTTCTCCTGATGTTGAATAGTCTTTCCACGTCAGACCGACTTCTGTTGTTCTGAATAAAAGCACGCAAGAATTTGCCTTCTAACTTCTCAAAAGATTTGATTTTTCCTTCTTCCAGCCCATCAAACCAAGCTAAGGCTTCATCTTTGAGTGTAGCGGGGAATGCCATACACATTATGGGATCTGATCCTACCCAAGCCGCCAAGTATCGCTTATAAGCTCTTGAATGTTGTGCAGGGTCTCCCGTTCCATCATAGATGGATGTGAATTTGGGCATAGAAAACTTAGTGGACACATACCCATATGTAATACAATCATGAAAGGGTGTTTTCTGTGCTTCTGAAAGCGCAACCTTGTATCTCGACTCCTTTGAAGATCCGCTCAAAGCTTCCACTTTAGTTTTTAGCCGGCGAATGTCTCTCTTCATCTCTTTATCTACTCTATGCCGCCGTCTAGAACTGCTATATTCTTCACTATCTCTTCGAGGCACATTTACCCTTCTACCCCTTTCGTCATATTTCGCCAATGAATCTGAGACTTCTGCTGTACTAGTTCCACTTTTTTTAGCTCGGCGAGTTGCATGTGAATGGGATGCCTGGCGAGTTGTATGCGAATGGGACGTATGGCGAGTTGTATGCGAATGGGATACATGGCCTCTATTTTGCGCCGTCATCAACTCTCTATGGCTCTGAAGTACAGTCTCCATCTGCAACTGCATTTGCCTCTCCATCTGACTCGCTTGCCTGTTATTGGCCTCAAGAATTTGCCTCAGCAAAGCTTCTGTAGTATTTGTGGATCCGGTATTATCTGCCACCACTACTGGGCAAGTTACCGTAGCACCAGGTACTATCGCCGCACCTTTTTCGCTTGCTGCCTGTGGAGTTTCTCCCATCGTAATAGGTTCTGCTACCACTGCTGGAGCTTCTTCTGCCACACATAGTGCATCGCCGACGTCTTGAGCCAACTGCTGCTGAACATTAGTTGTCACTGTGCCTCCTGCAACAACATTTTGAGCTGCTCCCCCGACATTTGATGTCTCGCCAATGGCTCTCCGAGTGAGTCTTCCACCATAAACTTTCTCGCCGTAGGCATTGGCTTCTACTTCACTGTTGACCCTTCGTAGTAATGAATTAGGCTCAGGTGATCTTTCTGCATTCTCTAGGTGAGTGATGTCTTCCATGTAAACCTCCTCCTGGCGTGCTACTCGCTGAACAGGTGGTCGCCGAGATGAGCTTGTCAAATGGGGATCTGCTAGACCAGCTGGTTCCATTGTCCTGCTCCTAGTGTTGTGACCACTGGGGAATGTCGCTAGTGTAGGAAGGATAGGATGTCGAGGAGGCCTACCCGCCGGGGCTTATCGCTTCTTCCTCTAGGACCCATTCGCCGATGATTTGTAAAAGAAGACAAACACACTTCCTGACAGTATTGCTCTGTTAGTACTGTGGGTAAATGCCAAATAAGTTAGTTGGATTACTTTTCAGAACGTTGATGAATGAAAGACAAAAATGACAGTTTTAGATCACGTGATATGCGGATGATGACCTAATCATGACAAGAATTGCAAAAACATAATGTGTGATTGTGATTTTCAAATCAAAATGACCGTACGACAACCATTTGAAGGCGAAAATTTTTAGAGTGCAGCTTCCTCTATGACCCTAAAATTCATACTAACTCGCCAGAAAAGATACTACTCTTGCCGGAAATATATATCTATATTTACCTATTCCAGGAGAAACTCATACCAAAAATAACATTTTTCTGTCCACGTAACCAGTTTCTCTGCTATTCATGTGATAAAAGTGAAATATGTGATGAAATCAGCGAAACAGACCGGCCAACTCTCATCTATAACAAGGACAACATCTAATACAGCATGATTTCCAAAAATAGCAAAAAAATATGTGCTGAAAACCCAGATCCATCGCCACAACATACTAGAAATACCCTAATTTTTCTAATCTTAGCAATATTCTACAAGAGAACAGTATAACAAACCTCATGACATACCATATAAGGCAAAACAGTAGGGGAATCATAAAGAAAATCCTACACAGCGAGCACAACATCTCTAAATAGCAAGAGAAAGTGACTGAAACATTAACGGCGAGCTCTAAGACTTGTAAATCATACCATATATGGAAACAAAGAACATATGATAACATCACAAAACATACTGAAAATCAAGGCAAACACAAGTTCAAAACCTCTTCTAGCGCCAAAATGTAACTGTATAAAATCCCGATGGTTAGATCTTATACAGTACACCCGAATATCATACACCAACATACACATAATCATTCCTAAACATGCATCTAACGAGTAATATGAGAAACATTAAGGAGGGAAAGGTTAGAGATACTTGACAAGATGTTTTACTTGGTTCACCCTTTTAAGTAAGGACTACATCCAAGGATTATCACTAGAATAAATATGATTACAACTCTCATTTACCTTACCAATCTTCTAGGTATAATCTCACAATGAGAACCCTAATTTCAGCCTTGGGCTATAGAGAACAAGTATGATACTTTTCCTCTCTCTAGACCAATCCGAAATGTCTCCAACCCCTTTTCCAGTTGGTTCACTCGCTTTTTATACACCTTTTACATAGTGGAATACAACTAATACAAACAACCAGAGACTGACACTAATTTGTCTTGACTCGCCGGTACACATACATCGGCGACCTCAGTCTTGCTTTATTAACATAGACGACAGGATCTTTCAGTGGATAAGATCAATGACGCATCCCCCACTGAGTCAACCTGGCAATATATCCGTTCTGACTCTTCTTAAATGCGCACCTACTTCTCAACTACCAATCGGTGACGTGTCCCCCTTCACTGATCAACCTCGCTCTTTACTTCTTCCCCTACTCGCCGTACTATACTCATATGTCGCTGGTATCGCTTACTCGCTGATCCCCTGCATCTCTGCCATACCCTATGGCGTATCTTCTCTACTCAGATGATTTATGTTGCCGAGGTATTTTCTACCCTTACATTTTGCCTCTTTCATCTTCTAAGGCTTTAGTCGTCGAAGATGAAAACTTTGTTATCTCGCCGAAAATACCTTGCAGTTTTTGCTCCTTCTTTGACACGTTCTGATCATGCACGCCTTGCTTTCAACCTGATGACTTGAAGCACCGGTTGCTCTTCCCTAGCTATAAATACCACCTTCTCTTTCATAATCAGTTATATTCTTCTTAAGCTTATTTCTTCATCGACTAGAGCCTTTCTTCTCCTTTTTAAAACCCTAAAACATTAATTGCTGCTGCGACTTCCTTCCTCCTCCATTTCTTACTAAATCCTGGGATTTCTTTCCCTTCTTCTTGTTTTCACTGTCTGTGTTAATTTCTGCTTTCAAATCCCTTTTCTGGTATACCTTATCTGCCGGTAACCACCAATCTTCATCTTCTCCGATTGACTTTTCGCCGGTAACCAACAATTTCATCTTCTCCGATCAACTTCTGTCTTGTTCTTATGGCTTCTGCTGGTAAATCTTCGAAATCCAAGAGCAAAGCTAGTAAAACTAAAAACATGTTCCAAAAAGGCCAGATTGGAAATCTGATTGGTCTGGGTATTGCACTTCATTTGGAGTGGAGCATCTGAAACCTAAAATTACTCCGTTGCATGGTACCAAGAAGGCGTCCACTTTGATGTCTATCGACGATCTTCTTCGACCAGAAACAAGCAATACTTGGGTCGTGGTTGCCTTTGGTCAATTGAAACAGGATTGACATTTCCCCTCTATAATCCAAAGAATACTTTCATCGTCGATCTACTTGTGGCGATCAATAGAAGCCCTTTTCAATTAACCGCCAATGCTATCGAGTGATGACTGAATGGAGTAAGCGCCGAGATGGGGAGACTAATTACCCTTTACTCGCCGACCTTAAAACTTATAAGTCCGAGGAGTTTACTTTGTAAAGTTTCTTGAACAGTACACTGTGGCTTCTTGCACCAGAAAGACTGATCCTTGGGTTGTTCGTTTCGCGCCTAAGAAAAATTATCCTGCTGAAGATATGCTACTCGCTGAAGTTGAGGTCACGAGTACAGAAGAGGAGCCAACTGTTCGCCATAGCTCTTAGGGTGATTTTTCCAATCTTCCTTGCCTCGTCGAGGGGCCCTGGCTGCTAGGCTGGAAGGATGATGACAAGACTGAAGTCTGTGATGCTTTCTTGCCCGAGCACTCTCATCTCGCCGAGCATACTTTTTGGAAGGTAGTCTGGCCTGATGCAGATAAGTATACTAAGGATGATAACGGCAAGTTTCTCAGGGAAAATGATAGAGATTATGTCAAGCTTCCTTCTGCTGCAATTACTGGCAAAAGAAATCGAGAAGAAACCGCCGACCCATCTCAGGTGACAAATATATATCTACTAGTATGTAACCCGTGCCATAATGGCACGGAGATGGATTTTGGCAGATATGGATTTTGGCAGGGAGATGGATTTTGAATTCTTGTCCTAAAAATTCTAAACTAAGAACTCCGGAACTCGAACAAAGTTTTTGAGGCAATGGTTTAAAACCCAAAAAGCTAATTTGATTAACAGGCAATAGTTGCAAATTTGATGCTAAATTTGGCAATAAGATTCACCAGTTCTGTGACCAACTTGATTACTGTATTTTGTTGATAAGAAAAATGCTAATGCAGCCACACCAGTTTCAATTAAAAGATATTTTTAGCCAAAGAATCACTGCAAATTGTATCTGAAATCTGATTCAAATTAAAAGACAACTTTAGCTAAAGAGGACCATTACAACTTGTATCCGAAGACCTGAAGTAAATTAAAAGATAACTTTACCCAAAGATGACCATTACAACTTGTATCTGAAGCATGCCCTATAGCAATCAACACCCCAATACAACTCCAACTCAAAATTATCCGAAAATCACTCACCAAAATAACACTAAAATTATACTCCCTCCGTCCCATATTAAGTGAGCTATCATCTAACAGTGCCTCCCATATTTGGAGGATAACACTTGGATTTCCCAAGTTTTCATCTGTTTCTTGTGCCTGCCAAATAACTTTTAACCCGGTCATGGAAAATGTCATTGGTGATGGAAAATTATGCTTGAATGTTTTGGATTAGTAGGTATACCTCGTTAAATAACTCATCTTCATAGTAATAAGCCCTTGAGTCTCTTTTCAAGAATCTTGAAGAGTTAAATTTTGAATGCATATTTACCTTTCCATTTGTCGCACTCCATGCCTGGAGGAATACAACTTGACGCAGCAACCCTGTACCCCTCGAAACTCAAGATACTTTGAGTTTGAGTACAGGATTAGCTCAATACTACACGCAGGATGCGAAACGCAGATCGTAGTACATAGATTGATGACTTCTGCATGTGGATTGTCTCCTACATATGACAACACATAATTACCGTCCACAAAAACCGTATTGAACCCTGAAACAATGAGTCCACAGATCTCTCAAATTAATGAAACTGAATTAATTTGTATCCCAAGTCTGGGTCCAGAAATATATGTACAGAAAAAGAGCATATATTCCATTTATGGGCATAAACACACATTTACAAATTGGATAGGTTGGATAGGATGAGCTCTCATGTTCCGGCTAGTGGTGCATGTAATTAGCTATGGATCAGTTCTATACATATGGATGAGCTATAGGAACATAAAACGCTAGCTAAAGGATATTGCTACATATATCAGTATACGGTGAGTCCTAATCCAACATCAGCAGCTAATTAAGGATTACCTTTAGCAATACATATTGAATTCACGACCATAGCTATACAAATTGAATTCACGACCATAATAGACAATGAAAATTTAACTTGATGTTGAAAAACTGACTTGCCTAGCTATACAATGTTCATGCTGTAGACAGTGAAAATCTAAGACATCTGAGAAAAGGCCAACCTGGAGAACTGGGTCATCTTATTTCAGGAAAATCAACAAACAATTGAACCTCGCAAACTTGAAAAATTAAATTGACGTTCAATGATTTAACTCCCAACCACAATAGAAAACAGATGTTGGCATAAAACAAAAGTATAGAAAATTGAAAAGGAATGGCAATGGTAAATGAAATTGAGAAGCAAAATTGTAAGTGAACGAAATTAGGAAGCAAAATTGTACATTTGGGTAAGTAAAAGTCCAAAACTGGTGAGAGAAATTCAGAAATTTGAATCGAAAATATTCAAGAAACGATGGTTTTGGTTTTGCAATTTCGATTCTAGTCGAGATTAACTTTCAGGGAACAAAAATTAGGGTTTTAACATTTTCCAAGCAACAGAAATCAAAATTGACGTTTCCACAATCACAAATCAAGTGTATAAGTAATAAGTTTATAGCATCAATCATATCAAGATACGAATAACAAAACGTCTACTGGAACTACAATTTGTAAGCAAATAAAATTAGGATTCCTTACCAATTAGGGCTGGAAGTATTGCAATCGAAACTTTGTAATGAGAATTGAATGGGGAATAAAGTGATGGCGGTGATGGAGAATATGTTGAGGGAGAAAAATTATTGTTGTTGTTGGTTAAGGTAAGGGAGTAGCAGCGGTGGTGGTGATGCGCAGAGAAGAATCATGGCTTCTCTGTCTCTGGCGGAGGAGGATGAGGAGAAAAATCAGTCGATAAAATTGACTGTATCTCGGTTTTACAAACGTATCCTTAAAATGTTCCATTATTATGATGGCGAGAGTGTAAAAGGGAAAATTTCGGAGGGATATTTTGGTAAAAAAGGGTGGCCACGGCTCCTCAAAAAAGGAAGAGAGAACAAAACGTCATTGACGTATTTGCCCATCTAAATCTTTCGAATCTACCAAAACGTCTGAAGCAAAATAAATTAGAGAAAAAAAAAGGAAGGCAGCTTGGTCATTTCACTGTACCCCGGTGAAACACCACTTCGCTTTATATTATAGATACTTAGCAGAATTAGAAAAGACCCAGTTGAAGGTCTAGAAACAAGCATTTTAAGTTTTACTTATTTTAAAATATATGCAAGTGTATTTTTAAAATATATATCTATATTTGCCTCTGCTTGTTTCAAGATCTGATGGATGTGTCTTTGGTGACATTTTATTTGCAGCGCCCAAAGAAATCCAGACCTACTGCCGCCGAACGAGCAGAACAGATTCGTCGACTTGCCTCGGAGAAACTTCCTGCCCCTAACAAGGAAAATCCTGAATCAGTCGTCGATCAATCTGTGGACGATTCCACTATTCTCGCTGACCAGTCCACCAAGGACGGTTCTAACATGCTTGTTGATCAGTCTGTTAAGGATGATTCGACCAATCCTCCCGTTACTGAAGATATTGAAGATATGAATCAAGATACTGAAACATATCCTATGGGCGATGAACATCTTAATATGGATATGGACATGCTTAACATATCTGCTGGTCAAGATACTACAAAACCAACTTCTTCTTCAAAGAATCCTAATTACATTCAATTCACCAGACTCCTGCTGCCTCAGCTCTTGAGCCGCATCTCGCCGTCTTAGTTGTTCTTGATAGGTTGCCTCGGCATCCTCTTACTCCTCAACCCGCTAAAGGTCTTGGAAGTTTGCAGCTTACTGCCTTAAACATGCTCGCCGAAGCTTTTAACAAACTTAGTGTGGCGGATGATTGTACATACCAGGAGTATTTTGAAACACTGACACAGTATAGTCGCCCTGAGTTTGTTCATCACCCAAATTTTCACACGGCTGCTTCTGTTATCCCCTATCAGGAACACTTCAATCTTTTCAACATGGTATGCACCTTTTAAATATTTCACCTTTACTACATCTGTCGCTATTGAATACTTATGCTTGTCCTTTGTGATTTCAGCACTTTCATCATTGCTTGAGTGTTGCCTCTGCTAATGAGGGTCTTAGCCATGAGATTATTAATCTCAACAATAAGATCAACCAGTTGACGCATGATTCTTCAGTTCGGAGCAAAGAGATTGAAAGGTTGAAGGGCGAGGCTCGAGAACGAAGCCTGAAAATCACAACTCAACAGGGTAAGTTATCTCTATATCTCTTTTGTCATATTGCTTTTCGGTTTTATTCTTTCGCCGACCCTTAGATTTCCTGCCCTCCAAGGTTTCCATTCCTCCGATGACAATAGGCTTAGGCGAGTTGAATCCGAAATCGAGAGACTTAGTAATAGCAACCTTAAGCAGTGTAGTCAATTGTTCAATTTCCTCAAGGACCTTAAATGGTGTCGCCGAGAGTTGGATCAAGATGTCGACATTATAAGAAACCTCTGTGATACTTATCAAGCTACTCGATCGGAATTAGGCCTGATTATTAGCCAACGTGACGATGCACTTCGCAGAGAAGAGTTAGCCATTGCTGCTAAGAAGGAGACCGAGATTGGTCACAAGCGAGCTTCTTTCCTTTGGCAAGAGGAAAAATCTAGAGCCGATAATCTAGCTTCCCGAATTATTCGCTTAAGTACTGACAAGGAAACCGCGAGTTTCAAATTCAACGTTAGAAAGATGCAGCGGCGAGGCACAAAGCTTTGGCAATTGATTTATACAAGCAATGTTCTACCCAACAACGCCAAATAGAACAAATGTTAGGTCCGTGCGCCAATGAAAATTTTGAGTTTCATATGACTCAGTTTAGGGAAGCACAAGAGGATATGCGAGTGTATGTTCCCAACCTAGAAGGTAGTTACTGTAGGGTTTACCCATAACTTTTATGCTTGCTTTCTTTTCAGCTATCTTTACCATATGCATTTGTTTTCCTGCCTCAACTACCATTCAAAGTTTGAGAAATGAAGTAGATCATCAAAAGGAGATCAACAAAGGTTGTCATGAACTCGAGGAGAAAGTCCAGGAGCTTATTGACGAGCTCAAAGAACACAAGTCTTGCCCTGTCAAGATGAAAGAATTGTCCGAGAGACTCAAAGAGCATGACTCTTGTGAAGGCAAGTTTGCAGATTTGAACAGACAACTTCTTTACCATTAATATTGTGTTGGCAAGATTCAAGAGCTTGAGAACGTCCGCGATGGTCTTCAGATAGAGATCGTCGAAGCCAAGGATGACATCCAGTATTGGGAAGAGCGTCACGAGGAAGATGTCGTTAATGCTGCCTTTATTGGCGCTCAGGATTTCGCCTATATGTTATTGCCTCAATACAAAGTGGAGATTCCCTTTGAGTATCGACGACCTGCTCCTCAACAGCTCGCTGAGAAATTAGAGAAGGAGAAAGTGCTCACTCAAGAAGAAGAAGAAGAAGAAGAAGAAGAAGAAAATGAAGAAGAAGAGAATAGTCAGGGAGAGGAGGAATCAGATGAAGAAATCAGGGATGAAAACAAAGGGGGAGAAGATGGGGAAAAACATCAATCCCAAAACATCGGCGCTGAGAATACAGAAGGTGAAACTCCCGGCGAGCAACATACAGAAGAAGCTACCAGAAGTGATAGCCCGTCTGAAGGCACTAGAGCTGGAAATGTGGGCGATGACGACTTCAACGACCTTGATGAGAACAAGCCTCCTACCCCAAAAAGCCCCTTTTATGACCCTAGGTGTTGAAGTATTCTGTCTTTTCACCGGTCCTAGCTTTTAGTTTTCGTTGATCTTTCTGTATTTTTACTGTTGTCTTTTGCTTTCTTGTAATGAACTTTGCTCCCCTTTTGAATATTATCTTCGTGTCTGTCGACATTTGTTATCAATATGCCATTATCTTTTGCTCAATTTAGCGTATCCATTTCTAGTTTTTCTTCAAAGTCTTAACTTGTCATTGAGTGAAGTCATTTGCTTGTACAACCAACAATTTCATTCAGAGCCTAAAGTTAGCACCCCAGCCGTATCCATTACTTGTGCCCGTCGGCGATCTAATATAAGTTGTTTGGGTTGCCCTCATAGGCTTTAATACACTATAGCGTCCGCCAGAGGTGATGCCACGGCGTAGACGGATTAGCACACCAGCGGTACCGCCGATGTGATGCTACAACAAAGGGTTCTTATGCGCCAAACACTTACAGACCAACAAGTAACACGACTGGCCTTATAGCTAACCTGGGTCGGACTAACCATTTACAAGGAGGTTGTTCACTCAATGAGCCAAGCAAGCTTTCTGTATTAGAGATCTTAGCTCTAGTTGATTTCATTGATTTGGGCATTATTCCTTTAAAGATGGCGCTTGGCCTTAGTACCTGATCAGGGTTTTTGTGTGGCTTTATTGCCTTGTGATTATTGGGCATTTGTGCCTTTGTAAGCGGCTTTATAGCCTGCTACTGAGTGTTTTTGCCTCAGCCTATTGTGCTCTTGGAGCTTTGGAATTTTAGCCGTCACTGTGGTTAGAATACCTAGTGAAAGAAAAATATAAGTGACATAGTGATTTGTTAACGAGGTTCGGCGCATGATAGCAAACCTACGTCCCCGGATCTTATTCGTTGTTGTTTTACATGAGCTAATAAGACTTCTTGGGTATTATGCCCGCCCAAGACTTCGGATTTTACATTGTTTCCTTCAAGGATAGTACTTCTTAAGGAACCTGGCGTTCCAAGGATGCTCAAGTTGCACACCATGCTCATCAATCAGTATATATGCTCCTGGACCAGCCACTCTCTTGACTACATAAGGGCCATCCCATACAGGTTCCAATTTCCTGCATCCTTCTCGCTGAGACGGGGGGATTTCTCGAAGTACCAGCTCGCCAGGCTGATATTCTCTTGGGATCACCCGCTTGTTGTATTCTCTAGACAATCG
>JAJJMA010104888.1:0-13338 GCA_023529015.1 Papaver nudicaule | reverse complement strand
AGGCTTTGGCAATGACTGTCTCTCAAGATTACATGTTACTGATCATGATATCTGGAATCCTAATTTTGAAAAAGAACTAACATTTGTACATTTTGGTTGTAACAATTTGTACTGTTCTCTAACTGAAGTTCTTCATCATGCATTAACATTCGTATACCCCAATGCAACAACAAGGCAAGCATTTAGACATACACCTCCCATCACATTTGATATGATTATTATTGAAGATATATGATTGAAAATCGGCTAATCTCACACTTAGTTAAGACACTAAGGTTTATAAATCTAAATGTCATCAAACAAATACTTCAATCCCGAAGCTAAAATAACTTGATCATTAGGTGGTTGCAGGACATTTGCATATAGTACTGACCAGGTGAACAACACTGAGACACTACTTTAAGCCGAAAAGAGTGAATTTTACTTTTTAATACCTCCAAATGCTTTTGGATTCCATGAGTCGTTCACTGAAGCATTTGGCGAAGTCTTCTAGGGAGGTTTCCCACCATCACGTGACCCATGCGATCTTTCTTCTTTCTGCGTATGAAATCCATATAGAATGTTAGAAATTCAACTTCACAATCATGAGCATTAATATCCTGGAAAAAATCTCAACCCTAGTATTGATTCAAATTGGTCATTGAAAAATTAAAGTTTAAAATTGATTTCAGTAGTTCTTAATACTTACTAAATGGACAATTAAAACATCACATGATAACCCCATTTCCGAGTCCGCACATCCTAAATTATCAAAATCAACAATTTTCCCTGTGTCCCTCCGAGGTATATGAGACACAAAACCAATATTCCATTTATAACCCATTGTTCATTAACGAAGATAATAGTGATGGCGGTGTTGTTGATGAAGAAGATGGTTATCGAGGATTGCAGATGCGCCGCTGCAACTGGTCGGAGTGTTTGGTGTAGTAAAGTGAAATTAGCAAGAACCCTAATGTGTTTATATAGGGAAAACAAAATGGCCCATGAGACCAGGCACGACATCAGCCCACATGTGTCGGTTGGTGGCCTACTTGGTAATTGGTGTGTCTTTCAAAACTTAGGAACCTCCAGAGTGCAGACTTGCAATTCCATATACTATCAAATTGGGTAAGTTTGTCAATGTGATTTAAAATTTATTGAATGTCTTTAAATGTTTTTGTTTATATAAAATTAATTTAAAATTTGTTCTCTATTTTTTTCTTGTTCTGGAAATTATCAAATGGTATATCTATCCTAAAATCTGTGTATGTTGTTGTATCCCAAAAATTATTTTGCGACTTGAAATAATTCCACGGATGTAACTCGTTGTTGCCATATCTAATAATTTCATAGAGTGAACAGAGTATGTCAGTTCCAGACATGCCATCAGTAATATACAGTACCATGGATTCGTTGCTAGATATCAGTCCGCAGGTGCCACCACACACACTGTGATTAAAAATCAAATTTGGCAAGTTGGTCAGTCTGATTAAAAATGTATTGAATACCGTCAAATTTTTATTTTTTTAATAAAAAACTAATTTATAATCTACTCATTTTTTTTTATCGTGTCCTAAAAATTGCTAAAATAGTATATTTATCCTGTCACCCAAAATCCATGTATGTTGTATCCCCGAATTTATTTTGTGACTAAAAATATAAGAATCACTTCTTTTTTTTCTGAGTTTGAAAATACTATACTCCCTGCGTCCCACATAAATTGAGCTAGTTCTATTTTGATTTTGTCCCACATAAATTGAGCTAGTTCTATTATATAGGTCATGTTTCTAATCTTACCCTTTTTATTGATTATTGTTATGAAATCTTATTATGATAAATATTTAAAATTTCATAGTCATGTTTATACTCGTTGCGTAGGTGTTTTAAAATGCTTTTCAATAATATAAAGTTTACAAAAATACGTGCCATAATTTGAGAGATATGTTGTTTCTAAATTTTACTATTATATTATCTATAAGGGTATAATTGGAAAAAACAGTAAAAAGCTAATATCTCTCTTCCTTGCCTTAATAATTGTGCAAATCCCAACTAGGTCAATTTATGTGGGACGGAGGGAGTATTAAAGTTGGAACAAATCCAACTACCTACAAGCCCAGGTAGCTACGCAAAGGAAATCCTCCCATCAAACTGAGGTCGTTGGCACTACGCCAAGAGGCCTGATTCCCAACGTTTTTTTTTTTGCATTTGCAACGTTAATAGCCGTTGCCCACGTGGCAACGTCAAATAACGTTGCGCAATTTTTTTTAACGTTGCTTTAAATATTTATTAATATATATTAATTAGGCAACGTTATTAACGTTGCCAGTAACGTTGCGCATGAAGGGCAAATATGACTTTTTACCGGAAAATTAGACTTCCTCCTTTATATTTCGTTTGCTATTTCATTTCTCTTTATTCTCCTTTTATTTTTAGAAACTAACCAGAACTTTTCTTTCTCTGCATCTTCTTCTTCCCGAAATCATCTCTAGGTATTCAAGATAGCTAGAACACCAAGACATCATCACCAAAAGTTAAGTAGTAGTAGTAGTAGTTGAGATTGAGATGGAAAACATTGCGGCGGCTATAATGATTTCAGAAAAGTAGATCTCGACTGAAAACCTAGATATGGTCGTGACCATTGAAAACTTCATCTTTCCGCCAGCAAGTTACAAATCTTAATCTCTCGATTCTGTTTTTCTCCACCACTAAATCTTTATCATGAACTATAATCTTCTTCAATTTCTTGTTCTCAGACTTCTTTGAAGACTATGAATCTTATCCCAAGACCAAGACCGACATAAAAAAGAAAGAAATTCAGAAAGAGAGAGAGAGAGAGAGAGACGCAATCATGCAAAGACAGAGATATTCATTCTCTTCTTCTTATCTTCTAGTTCCAGATCTAGGTCAGTTGCTGTCTGCTCAAGATAAAGAGGTAAAAATCAAAGATTTCTTCTCTTTGATCTTTCTTTCATGCCGTAGTTTGGAAGTTTAATTTCTGGGTTTGTTTGTTTTTTGGTATTATCCTGATTTGTAATGTTTTTAGTGATACTTAGCTGATTTGGAGATTTGGGTTTGATTTTAATTTGCTTAAAGGTTGGAACTTTACTTTGTTTCTTGCTGATTTAGAGATTTGGGTTTTTAGGGTTAGGCTCAGATTTATGGTTCCCCATAACTTAACTTTCAATCAGTCATCGTTTCATCTCATATGTCAGTTTGTACAAACTGTAATTGAATCGATTGAAAGAGATGTCTTTGCATGTACTAATCTGTGTATGTTTGTAGTAGTAGATTTCAATCTTATCTTATGATATCTCTTCATGTTTTAATTTGAATACAGTATACATATTACAGAGGTTTATGTCATGCATGAATTGGTTCAGTTGTCTTAATTTGGTGCTTGTGTGAAGATAATGTGACACTGACAAGTATAGCATGTTGTGAATTTGGTGGTTGTGTAGTGTTCTTACTTCTTACTAATTCAGGAATTGTTTTGATGTAGCTTCATACAGTAACAATGACAGTAGAATATGATATTGATCATAATGATGACATGAGTGAAGATTGTGTATCCTCGGGTGTTGCTGATCATTGGTAAACTGAAAATTGTGTATTAGTACTCATGTAATATCTAATGCATCTTATTCGTTGTACTTAGTCTCTCTAGTGCCAACTAAAGCTATATACTTTTCGATATTTTTGTCCTGTCATCTTATTGGTTTTAAGGTATCCAAGTGATCTACAGAAGAGAGCTAAGATCAACTCAGTCTTAGATTGGCATCACTCCAACTTACGCCGTGCTGGAGGTACTTAAGCCTCATTCTCTGGTCATTTGCCTCAATTTTGTGAAGGACTTGTGACCCTTGTCGATTCATTCTGTTGATAATTTCTTTGTTCTAATTTATGTTGGCATGTGTTTATTCTCCTCAGTTGGCTGGAAATAATGCAAGTTTTGCAGTCTATTTGGAAGATCTGTATCATAATCCCTCACCAGTTGAGGCAGAAACACTTCAAGTGAAAATTACAAGCGAATGGTGAGTTTCTAGGAGTTTCTTGTTTTCTATCCATCATATTCCCATCCTATGTTCTCATGCTTATCATCTATAGTTTCTGATGATATTAGTAGAGAGAGACATGTGCAGTTACAGTGTACAAGGATGAGTTAGATGGTTGTGTTCTCTTGTTTTTATTAGGCCTGTGTTCTCTTGCTTTGTTGATGAGCTGATTGAGAAAGCCGATGGCTTTGCAGGAGTATTTCCAGGTACATTGGCTTTGCAGGAGTGTTATTATCAGTGCAGTGCTTACAAGCAGAGCCATTTTCCAGAGAAAGAAAAACTACACAGTAAGTACATAGCCTTTGTCTTTTCCTTGCCACCCTTCTGAATAGTCTACAGCTGACACTTTTTATTTTGGTGATAACGCTTGTTGGCTTAGTAAGAATGTTTTCCAGTCATACCCTAAGAACGAAAAGTATGTGCTTATGTTAATTTTACATGTTTTTGTTTCCTTGAACTTGATGCAATGTAGGATGTGATGCTGACTTTAGTACATTAGTTCACTTATGCAAACAGAATTGGGTAAGACGGTAAATAGATGCAGGGAAATCTGTAGGAAAGTGTATTCAAAGTGGTACAATGCTTATATCTCTGGAGCAACTAGATCGGCTGCAGTGGGTGCTCCTACAATGTAGATCATCCAAGCTTAGGGTACTCAAGTGTGTCTGCATGCAAGTTTTCATCACTGATAATTTGTGAGTTTATTCACGCGTATAGTCTTTGCTGACCTGTTTATTTGTGTAGGAGGGATTGCTGCGCGGAATGGGCAAAAAGATCATTGTTTGGCAGGCTCCCACAGGAGGCCAGCGTTGAAGATCTTCGCCAGTATTTTGGCACATCCTGTCGTATTTTAGATGTGTATGTTCCTAAGGTATAATATCTACAGAAAAACACATTTTGAATTTGAACCAATACAGTTATTCTGTGGAATCCACTGAATGGATTTGTATGGATTATTGTTGGACCCGGAAAACAATAGTCACCAGGTGGTCCGTGCCTTTGGTTTTCTAACTTTTTCTAAGGATGGAGCGGCAGAACGTGTTCCCCTTTGGGGTATGTAGTTGTGCCAGAACCTAATTGCCTGCCTCGAAATGAAATAGCGAAGAATTATCCCCTTAATGATTCATCTTATTTTTCTTGCCATTTGATTTTGCAAAATGCTAAAGCTTTTCTTTTTTCATCTTTCAGGTGTGGGCATCAGGTTTCTCTGCTGCATTTGAAAAAGCAAAGTATTGCATCTAAAAGTGCAGTTAGCTTGAATGGTTCTGATACTGAGAATGTTGCGGAACCCAGACCTGCAGTAGCTGAAGCAGCATTGCTAGTAGTTCTGGAGAAATTCTTCGAGGTGGTTCTCAATCTTCCCAAAATTAACAGGTAAAGTTCCTTTCCCTGTATATGTTTAGATGCTCTAAATTAAGCTTATTGTTTTAACGCTCTCGCAACCTCAGTTTCTACATCCAGCTGAAATTTTTTGCTTTAAATTGTGACCTTGTATGCCTTGCCTTATGGGGTTGCTTTGTCTAAAATATTGAAGTTGGTATGTAGAAATATCATTGATTCGATATGCTTCTATTTCGCTATGTAACATCTCCATTCAGCATCTGAATTTCTACTAATATTCTGTCAAACTACAGGAGGCTCTTGGATGTCATGAGTTTATTATCAGTGGAGCAACCAAAATGTCCGCAGTTGTACATCTACAGTTCTGCAGACAAAGTTATTCCAGCTAAATCTGTGGAATCTTTCATTGAGGAGCAACGTAAATCTGGGATCGAAGTTAGAGCTTGCGACTTTGTCTCGACGCCTCATGTTGATCACTACCGTAACGATCCTACCCTTTATACTTCTCAACTAACCAACTTTCTCGAAGATTGTGTGCTCACTTGCTGCAAACATTCTTCTTAGTAGAATTTTGATTCTTTTTTTACCATTATTTTTTACATTTACAGATCACAATATAGAAGAATTTTTTTCTCTGCTGTAACTTATTCTTTACTGTTGTATAAACTAAAAATCGACAGGAATAATGTGTCATCCATTTTTCCAACTATTTTTTGGTTGTAACGATTCTTACTTGCAGACTGTCAAACAGTGCAAGAATACATAAAAGTGCTAGTTCATTACTAATTTTGTACTAACTGTAATTTTCACCATGTTTACATTTCTATTGCTATACCTGTAACTCATTTCTTTGGTGTATAATTATTGCTGCAATTACTTACACCATTGACTTTAAGATGCAAGTTGTAATGTTATGTACAGTTATTTATGTAGTAAACTTACCAGACCCTCAGATCACTTTGAGCTAAACCATTGCTTAGTAGCTTACAGTATTGAGTTCACAAGCAAAAAAAAAAAAAAAAGTAACTTCTAAACAAGATGCTCCCCACTTGATATGACAGATTTTCTTTGTTTTTAGTGGTGCATACATATAGATTACCAGAAAAGACACCCCCAAATGCGATTAATAAGCAAAAACACAGCAATTTATACCTTTTTGAATGTAACCGCTAGTGGTACATCACTTAAACCTAACCATCTCCTACCATCCTCGTAAAGAATACCCAAATCCCCACAAGCTATTCTGCAGAACTTGCAAACACTGGGGCAAAAAACAAGTTTATAATCACATCCATGTCTTTGTATCTTAAACCAGTTATTTACTGTGCCTAAACCTGGATTACCAACAATCCCACCTGTTTTAACATACCTCTTGCCTGTTAAATCATCAATTTCTCCAAGTCTCCATGCAGTTGATTGTACACAGGTTGTCGACGTTGAAAACACTACATTCATATCAGCTGATATATTTACTTGCTTCAAACTCCTATCAGCGTGAAAGAATCTCAATGGTATTCCATTAAAAACTTCAGAATCATCCTGAAGAACGAGAAATGGACATGTATTGTTTCGCAGCCCGATCCCCAGTCCACCACCTCTCCCGCGAATAACAGGAAGAGCATAGTATTGTGTCGCCGTTTGGAGTTTCGCTCCATCAATATCAAGCACAGTTGTGTCTGTCAAAGCCATAGACAACAAAATATTTAAGGAAGAAAATGAGAGAGCTAATACTAGTGGACTCATCTTCATTTTCTTATGCTGTGTTTCTCATGGAGATTGTAATCAGATAATGGAGGATTTACAGAGAGAGAGAGGGAGCAGAGAACTTATAGTTGTCAGACATCTACTCACGAAGATTCATAAGAATTAGCTATCCTTCATGTGATTCAGAATGATGCAAATTTAAACTGGCATATCCAATTATACTAGCTCATGTGACACAACAGACAAAAACCAAAATGTTTTTTTCCTAGCAAGCCTTTTTCTTCTAGTTTATATATTCATATAGGCACACTGGTGGTATTTAAATATACTAAATACTAATTCTATACATTTTTTCTTCCTGTAATATTCGAAAAACAGAAATCGTTGATTATGTGAATGTCACTTAATTACTTTGTTGGTTTTGCGTTTGAGGTTAGATAGTTACTGGTGAGTGTAATTTGTTTTATAGCAATGACTGATCGAAGTTTGTTACGGTTGTATAATGATCTTTGACAGAAGCTAAAGTACAAAACCTGAGGAGGTGCAAAAATCTGATTCAGCTGGGTTAGGGTAGCGAAAAAGCAAAGTAGGCTTGAACATAAGCCAAAAATTAAAAACTAAGCTTGGAAATCCAAGCTACTTAGCATAGGATTTTCAATTTTAGGGGTAGCAATTGCACACCCTTGCTATACACTAATGAGTCTGAGCTTGGTCTAATAGAGATGAGCAAAACAAATAGAAAGGTTAGACAATCAGTGTGATTGAATCCCAGATAAAGGTTATTAGACAGATGACTTTGAAGAGAACCCCAGTAGCAAGCCACATTCGAATCCTTCGCAAGATATTCCCTAGCCTCAGGATAGGTCATTGTCTTAAATCGGCTAGCAATTCATGAACTAATGTAGAGACCTATTTGTGCATCAACTTTTGGTTGTACAACTGTTTCAAACGAGGCACTGAGATAACAATGAAAATCATAATTTAGTTTTTTCATTTTTGAAGACCCTATGTTCTACTGGTCATTTTTGTCCGACCCAAAGCTAAATAACCTATAAACAATTTTAGTGGTATTATTTCAGGAAAAATACATCGTTTTATACAGGGCTTTAGAAGGAAATATTATTGAAAGTGATCAATGAGGTCTGATGAATGCAGCGCATGAACTTAACCATTCACCGTCTACAATGCTTTGCTGCACTATCAGCCATCAGGTTGAAGCTTCTACTGATAAATAGAAAGAAAGCTAAAGTACTGAAAGTTGATCATTAAAGCTAGGCAATCGTCAAGGATTGAGCTAGTAAACCAACTGACCTGGTTACATTTATCGAATAAGTAAAAAATGACATGCTTGGCATCGCTGAGGAAACAGGTGCCTGTCAGGTTCAACTTCTCGCCCACCTAATGGCTTCAAGTATCGCCAGACCCTATCCTTCTTCAGCACTTCTTGCGGCTCCTGAAATCAATTTGCATCCTTTTTAGGTACCTAAAATATCAGATAGCACAATCTCATTACCGTAGCTATTAGTATCACTATTGAAAGATGCATCACAAAACACAATAGTACAATCATGAGGCAGATTATTGAGATCAGGTTCATAAAGAGTAGATTGTTCAGGAACTATATTAATCCCCAGGTCATTCTGACAGGTGTATTTGGTCGTTCACGACTTTCATGGCTAGTCTCACATTTAAAACATGGTTGAGCCGTTTGTTTGGCATGCGGTATAATTCGTCAAGTGGATCCTAAGTTATAATCCTATATTAATTCACTTTCTTCCACCTACTCAAGTTTTTTTATCTGTCTAAATTGAGAAGATATAATATCAGCAATTAACCATGCCAGTACAACATAGATTCAATATTCCGATGCAATCAAGACCAGCAGATGAACTAAAATTTCTACGAAATGGAACATGTTAATATTAATGTTGACATTTTTATAAAAAAATGCATTTCAGATGTTCGAGAGACCACATCGAGCTCACGAGGAACTAGATTTCTCATTTCATGGCTAGAAAAAATGAAAAAAAACGACACTTCTATTTAGCCTATAAATAAACACCACTGCAGTCACAAAGGTTTGGGAAATTGAAATCTAAGAGACCGAGTACACTGACTGGTCAATCCTGTCACGTAAATTTTGCACCACGCGTATCAGTCACAATACAGTTCCGGGCAGTGCAATAGGTGATCTGTTATTTCCTTGTTGCTATGAAAGAAAATGCAAGTGGGTGAAAGAATCATACCTTTATTGTTGAGGATTAGCATTGGTTGAAGGAAATTTGATAAAATGAAATGACCCATATTATGAAGGAGACTTGTAAAAGGATTTCTTAAAGTTTGTGTTGTATTTCCAGACCATTAGAGTAAGCAAATTTGTGATAGCAGTCTTTGGAGCTGAAGAACTGGGCAGGTGCAGATGTGCTTTGTCTAGCATTTCATTTGTAGACAGAGTCGGTCCAGTTGGAGGATCTCCAAGATGCAACCAAAACTCACTGAGTTCTGCAGATTCAACGCCAGTAGATGTCCTTCCAAGGTGTAAGTTCCAGTTCCCCGTGAGTAGAGAACATCTCAGCTACACTTGCTTTCTTCTTAGAACTCGATACATATGTGTTTAGAAACTTATGCTCTATAGATAAAGTCCCATTCCACTTATCAAACCAGAAATTGGTAGAGGACCCAAATTCTACCTGAATCTCGGTGTTATCTATAAATAAATGCTTGCATTTTCTACCTTCCTGTACCATGAGGCCTTGTGCCTGTAGTTCGCATCAATATGCCAAAGGATGTGTGGCAGCAATACCTGCAATTATGTGAAAGGATGTGTGGCAGCAATACCTGCAATTATGTGAAAGGGTGTGTGTGGCAGCAATACCGGTGTATGGCAGCAATATATGCCAAAAGGTGTGTTGCAGGTATTGTTCGACTGGGATCGTGCTACCGCACACCCTTTTCGCATATACAATGCCAGTCATATACATAAACCATTTGCAATTTCTTCAATTTAAACATATTCAGTTACTATATGATCCCAAAGACTTTACTTTCCGAAGGATGTGAGGTTATGTAAGTTTGGACATGTCCACAGATACTGTTATCAAAACATGTTATACATTATAAATTTCATATGGCTTTCATGTTACACTATGACACTACAAAACTTACATAGATTCTATGTTAAAAAGATGACATGTTTTCTGAGGCTAATCTACAATGCATTTACTAATGATATATATTGTGTCTTCCAATGAGGAGATGCCATATTATACATAATTCTAAAGATGATTATCATGATCTGGCCGAAAAATATAATAGAGAATGTGAGCCTCTTTAGTCTCTAGTCTCTACTGCAGGAATAACAGTTTAGACTGCTAACAATGTCCAACAGTTGTTCCATTGGAAAGCACACTAACCTCTTGAATTTCACCAGTAATCCATGCATGAGCAAGAACCGTCTCTGAAATGATGGAATCGATTTCGATCTCTAGCTATGATATCCCTATTGAAGATCTTGGAAATGAGTTTAGTAGCTGAATGACAATTCCCACATACACGAAGGTTTTTCACTATCCGGATAGTTGTCCCAGGCCTAGTACTGATCAAACCGAAAGCAATTGCCAGCCTCTCACTATGATAACATAAAGCACCCTCCTTCTGCTTCTCGCCAATATCGTAAAGAACTTCTGATGTATCAGGTTTATGTCCAGCTAACTCCAACAGTTTATCTATTTCATCCAACATTGTGTATATTTCTTTACTACGCGCATGAGTTTTGTCATAGACGAGGAACTCATGAACAACGCTATTCACTTCAATAGAGCTACACCCAGGAACTTTTTTCATTCCTCTATCATTTAATCTTGTTCTTATTTTTGCTACATCATCCCATCTACCAGCCGCTGCATAGATATTTGACAATAACACATAACCCCCAGGATTATCTGGTTCGAGTTCAAAAAGTTTGTCAGAGATCACTTCAGCAAGTTCGACTTTATCATGAACCTTACAAGCTCCAAGCATAGAGCTTAATATGGCAGCATCAGGTTTCATCTCCATACTCTTAATTAGGCTGTCTGCTTCATCGAACAACCCAGCTCGACCAAGGAGATCTATCATACATCCATAGTGTTGCAACTTCGGTGAAATCTTGTAATCATTGACCATGGAATAGAAGTACTGGCGGGCCTGTTCTACCAAACCTCCATGACTACAAGATGAAAGCACGGCAATAAATGTAATATCATTTGGTTCAGTTCCTTCATCGACCATTTTTGAGAAAAGCTCGAGGGAGGAATCAACATGCCCATGCATGGCTAAACCAGATATTATTACGTTCCAAGAAGCCAAACTTTTTGGATATATACTGTCGAACACTTGTTTTGCAGACTGAATGTTTCCACATTTAGCATACATGTCAATCAGACTAGTAGAGAGAGATGTATTAGTAGACCATTTGAAGTGTCTATCTAAATATGCATGAATCCATATGCCGGTTTCAAGAGCACCTAAGTACGTACAAGCTGGAAGAATGCTCAAGATAGTGACCTCATTTGGTTCTTCGCCTGAACGCTGCATTTGTTGAAAGAGATGCAAGGCTTCCTTATGCCGGCCCATATGCGTGTAACCCCCAATCATTATATTCCAAGACACACAATCCTTTCTACTTATTCCATCAAACAAAAGACGAGCTTTTTCCAAATCTCCACATTTACAATACATATTAAGCAGAGCATTAACTAATCGGAGATTTGAACCAAGTCTGTTATCTTCAATCCAAGAACCAACCCAATTCCCCATCTCCAGAGAACTCGAATGTGCACAGGCAGAAAGCACGCTAATCATCGTACTCTCATTCGGTTTCACATTCCCTTTCAACATGTCTTTGAAAAACCTTAACGCTTCTTCGAACCTCCCACTTTGAACATAACCGGCAATAATAGCATTCCACGACACAACATCTCTTACACTAATTTCATCAAAAAGTCTACGTGCATCATCCAGGTAACCCCCTGATGCATATCCAGTAATCATAGCTGTAAAAGAAACAACATCTCTGTGGCAACTTTTATCGAACACAAGCCGAGCATCGACTAACTCACCGTTTCTCGCATACATATTGATAAGCGAAGTATGTACAAACAAATCAGTTTCCAAACCCATTTTCAAAACATGTGAATGTATCTGTTTACCTTGTTGAAACAGACCACCAGCAGTGCAAGATTTTAAAAGGAATGGGAATGTATAAGAATTTGGTTCCATTCCAGAACCAAGCATTCGGATATAAAACTGTATAGCTAAATCTGGTGAAGAACTTAAGGCATAACATCTAATCATGTTGTTCCAAATGAACAAGTTTGGTTGGTCTTCCATGGATTCAAATATGGAAAGAGCATAAGAAAGACCAGTTTCACCACCACCAGCCGAAGAAACAGCACAGAATTCAATGAGTCTGCTTAATGTGAACTGGAAATGGTGGAGACCAGTTTTGATGATTTGAGCATGTATTTGTTTCAGGGTCTGAATGTTTTTGCATTTTGAGACAAGGGAGAGAGATGGGTGGGTTTTAAGAAGTTCATATGGAGGCTGCCCTGAGTTTGGTTTCAGGGGAGGAGAGAAGATGATAAGAGATGCTGGTGAAGGAGGAGAAGAGAAAAACATTTTGGTTCCTCCTCCCAAAGTTGCTTCATTTGCATAATTGAGAATGGGAGGATAGAAAATACTTGAGGATGGTACTGCTGTGACCGGTGGTGATATCTAAACCAAAGTCGAGCTAACAAGGCTAGCTCATACCAATCTGAGAATCCCAATTACAAATGAGAGTAGATAAAGGATAACCCTCAAAGAATTTTGTGTGGAGAGACCAATTATACATAGTACATTTTAGAGATACAATCAGTTGAGATATATGTCTACACCTATGAGAATACAGTCTATTGTTGCGTTCCTTCCAAACAGTCCACCAAATCGCAAGTGGTAAAAAAATAAAATAGAAATGACAAACAATGCTAATTTTGCTAATCTAGACCTTTTCTATCGTCAACGGTCAATCTTATACCCATCAAAGACCGCGTAGAAGTGACCAACATCCAGCATCAAACGCACTTGATGGCAGAAAAGACTGATATTATGGCCAACATCCAGCAGCAAAGTACGAGAAGACTTCCTGCAACCTAGTTTTTCAACAAATGCATGCAACAACACTTGGCGGTAGTACATGTTGGAAATCTTGCAACAATTAAAGTAGATGTTAGATGTATCAAGA
>JAJJMA010104871.1:0-15488 GCA_023529015.1 Papaver nudicaule | reverse complement strand
TCAAGTGCTCACAGATTTGTTGCTGTTGGGTCTGCTTTTGTTGGTACTTTTGTTGCTTCTGTTTTCTTATTCTAAGCCCATCATTTCGAGTGATTTTCAACCGTTGGATTTAATTTCATCTATCATCAGCTGGATGGATGTGATTTAAGCTCATCATTTTTCTTTACTTTTCAATTCTTGTTCGTTTACCATTATTTTTTCTTTTGATTTATTATTCTTTGTTGGGACCGTTATCACTGTGACGGTGATGGTACGGTCGGGATGAGTGAGTACTGAGAATTCTTTGTAATGGGAGAGAGAGAGGAAGGATGGAACATTTGGTGTACATTGGGAATTACTTGAATATGAATTGATTCTTCTCATTTGTTAGAGCAAGCACTATGGTGCCACAAGCCATCCCTGTATTATAGAGATATAGGGATGGCATAAATGATGAAAAATGGCAACCACGGTGGTTTTAGCCATTTCCAGACGGAAACCGAGTTTCTGCAGCTTCCACTGTGCGGAAATTCAGTTTCCGTAAAAATTTTTTTGCGGGAACTCGGTTTCCGCACAGTAAAAGCTTGACTTTTGACCGGCGGAAACCCAGTTTCCGTAAAGAATAGGTTTCTATACAGAAAACCCTGCGACCTGAACTTCATTTCTCACTTCTTCTCCACTCTCTCTTCTTCACTCAAAGAAAATAGATAATCGCCCCCTTTCGATTTTGAAGATAACCAGTTAGAATTTTTCCGTGATATTATAAGGGTTTACTAACATTTCGAGGGCGATTATTTTGCATCATTCAATTTGAAATTTCATCCACAAGGTTAGTAAATCTTATCTAGGGTTTATGCAATCCAATTTTAATTTGATTATCATGAAGGCACTGATTTTTTGTTGTTGGATGGTGTATTTTTGATTAATGCTTGTGGTATTGAAGTAGTTTTGGTGTTGAATGTATAAATTGACTTAAAATTCATGCTTGTAAAGGTGCAATGAGTTTGATTCGTGGGTGTTTGAATGCGAAATTTGGTCTCAATTTTGCTTCATCGAGTGATGATGATGAAGAAATTATTTTGATGCATCACATGGTAGAATTGGATGCCCGGAGACATAGGCTTAGACAACCGGTGCCTATCCAAGTGCAATCACGCCAACACCTATGGCGTGATAGAAAGAGAGCTGATGCTCAAATGATGTACGATTACTTTACAACTGGTGGGACTTATACTGCAAGACAATTCAAACAACGTTTAGGCATGAGTCGAGGTTTTTTCGAGAAAATTCTCTTCAAACTTTGTGAAGAGGATGAAGAATGGCCACAACGTCTAGATGCAGCTTGTATTCCGGGACATTATCCTCACATGAAGATGGTTGTTGTGATGAAATCTTTGTGCAAAAGTATTGCTGCGGATAGTCTAGATGATTACACTCGTATGGGTGCAACCACAACATATTACTATGTAAAGAGATTTTGTGCCAACATATGCACCATATTTGGACCTAGGTACCTGTGAGAACCTACTACCGAAGATATTAGAAGGTTGCTAGCAGAGAATGCCGCCTGTGGATATCCTGGAATGCTTGGTAGTGTGGATTGTATGCATATGAAATGGAATAATTGTCCGATTTCTTGGCAAGGAATACATAGAGGCAAAGAAAAGGTTAGTACTTTGATATTAGAGGTGGTGGCTTCATATGATTTATGGTTTTGGCATGCTTTTTTTTGGAATGCCCCGCGCAAACAATGACTTGAATGTTTTGGCCCACTCTCCCCTTTTTGATTCGCTTCTTAGTGGTTACTCTCCTCCGGTTAACTATGTCATCAATGGACACCAATACATCATGGGTTATTTCTTAGCTGATGGTATCTACCCGAAGTTGAAGACAATTGTACAAGCTTACCCAGTAACACTAGACATTCCGGAATATGTTATGTTTAATAGGTACCAAATGGCCAAAAGAAAGGATGTTGAACGTGCTTTTGGAAGTCTTCAGGGTAAATTTAAGATTGTTGGTGAACCATGCAAGTATTGGAAGCAACATGATTTGAATTTGATTATGAAATGTTGCCTTATTTTATACAACATGATCATTGAACATGAACGTCGAGATGCTGAATGGGCTGCAGTTGTTCCAGAAGTGAATCGGGTACCAACAGGCCCCACCAATCACTACTCGAGTCTTCAAAATGAAGAATATTACCACATGTTAAGAGCTGATCTTACCCCTCACATCTTTGCACTCCCTGGAAGAGGTGAAAGAATAGACTATGACTCAGATCTTACTGGAAGTGATTCAGAATATACAACTCCGAGTTCAGACTGTTACTAATCTGTAGACTCTATTTTGTCTGAAGATGATGTGACTGAAGACTATGTGCTCTCTGGAGATGATGATGATGTGCTCTCTGGAGATGATGATGGTGATGAAATGAGTAGTGGTTTTGAAGCAACAGGGGGTGGTTTTGAACCAGCTAATGGTGTTGAAGCAGCAGGTGTTGAAGCAGATGATGGTTATGGAGCAGATAATGAGGTAGTTGAACCCCTTGATTAATACTATGTTGTAACTTCCTTTCCAATTTTTATCTGGATTTGAACAAGTGTTTTAGTTAAAAATATTATCAAACCAATTATATTAGAAAGGAAATTTTCATTAACTAATAACATTGACATCCGCCCATTCGAATGTGTTCGTAACACTTTTTAGGAGAAAATTACGAATGAGTATTCCTTAAAGGAATTACATTGACATCTAATTACTTGAATAACTAATAAGAAAATGCTTCATAATACTTCGAAGGTTTTGAGAAAATTCTTTAGCTCGTGGTAATGTGATTCGTACTCGAATTCCTTTCCTTTACCTTGTTTCCATACCTTCAAAGTCCTGACATAAACTTCATCCTCCGTAACATCTTTCCCAAGAAAATCTCGGGCCAATCTCCCCAAGTGCATAAAATCATGAACGTTTTGACGTATTTTCCACCATCGGTCTGACAAGCCTCTTGCATCGCGCACATATTTGTTTTGAAACTTGAAGTCTTCTTCGATATAATTAAACATGGAGCTCCACTTGACAGTACCACGACTTTTTTGTAATCCATAATAGTGGATCACGTCTTTACAAAGACGTAGATTTTCTTCCAACGTAAATGGAGCGAAGCTTGGTTTCTTTCGTGTTGATGGAGGAGGAGATAATGGTTTTTGAGATGGAGAACACGTATAGTAGTACTCGTGAACTAACTTATCAGTCATGTTTCGATAACGTCTACGAGGAGGAGATGTTGAGGTGGATTCATTTGGTTTCCGTAGTAAAGATATTATCTCTTGTGGTGATCGAGTTGGCCTCCTGGATTCATTTGAAGATGAGCTTGACATTGTAGATTGATTGAGATAAAGGTTTGGGAAGAAGGTTTAGGAAGAAGGTTTGAGAAGAAAAGTTATCTATGAAAAATGAATGTTTGTGAAAGAGTCTATTTATAAAGATGAGTACCCAACGGATAGTTTTTTTGAATTTTGAATTTTGGGGATTTGCAAAAACTAGCCGTTATGAGGTGTAGAGAGAGTGTAAGAACAAGTTTTACTCAATTAAAATGACACAAGTAAAAAAAAACCAACTAAATTTTTCATCAATTGAAACAACAATTACAATAAATAAGTTTTCCTTAATTGAAACAACAACTACATTGCAAATATGAAAATAAACAACAACTAATCTACTAACATCGCTTTAACTTTCATAATTGAAACAACAATCACATTGCAACAACAATCCATAATCATGTTCGGCGGCGATTGCAACAATTCTGTACGAGTTGAAAATCTGCATAGGTACTCAAGGAGCCATATCCATCAGATCTACTCATACATACAGTAGTTTAGTTTAGATTCAATGGTGCGAAGACCACAAGAACAATACCGAAGGTAATCAGAACAGTAGTTGAAACTAAAATCATATAACATCAAAGGCTAAATGTATAAATATTTATCTGTATTTCAATGTCGAGATTACATGAATATAACCCTAAGGAACCAGAGGAGATACAGACATAATCTCACTCTTGCCGCTTAGGTTCAACCCAAAGAGAATCCAACCCCTACAACGTTTTCCAAGCTCGCCATATATAGGCCGAGCTTGGGTGGTTTACAGCTAATAAATACAAACGACTCAAGCGTGGGGGTGTCAGTCCTTGTCGAGTAAGACGGTTTATTCGATGGCGATCCGAAGTTGATTCTAGGGCTTCGGTCCTTCGATATGGTCTGAATCCTTTCCTTTCGAGTCTTACTTCGTTCGCCTGCGACCTTCTTCTCCTTTGGTCTAGTCCGAGATCTCGCTATCGATCCTCTCGGTGTGGTTTGGCTTCTTGGATGCGAGACACGTGTTCTGAGGGGTTTTTACCCCCTACAGTTTGCCTCATTCCTTTCCTTGTATCGAAGATGCAGGGGAAGGAAACTCTCTCTCTGCCACCTCTTTGTCAAGCATCCCCACTACTTGCCAGGTGCGTGTTTTTCGACACGTTCTCCTAGTTCGCGGCTTTTCACCTTCTGACTGGTAGAGTCGGTTTCTCTCATTATTTAAGTTTCGCTTCTCCCTCTAAAAATCTTTTAGACCTTTCGTTTTCATCTTCCTTGGCGCCGGCGGCCTTTTTCCGTGAAACTTTCTTTGATCTTCATATCAGGCGATCCATCCGTTCTTTTCTTCTCGACCCATTGTTTTAATCGACTTTTTCTTTCATAAAGTTAATTTCTTTAATATTTTCCCTTCTTCCTTCTCTGTTTTCAAGTTGCCTCTGTTATTTCCGTCCGCCGGCGGTATTGCTTTTCCCTACCTGCATCTTCTTTTTCCATGTCTTCTCCATGATTGAGGCCCTTTCTTTAAGGTTAAATGGTGTGAATCCTGATGGAAGGGGCTTTCAAATTGAGTCCCTTGATTCTCCCAGATTGACTCCAGAATTGGTCAGGGAGTATCAATAGCGAAGATATACTTGTGGTGACGTTTCATCAGATATCTATTGGGTTGCTTCTTCCTCTTTATCGGTCTTCTAACCCTTTGTTCCTTGAAATCCTTTGTTCTCTTCCTCAACCCCGAGGTGTGATGCAACTTACTTGGAGTTCAATCTTTCTTATCAATCAGTGGGTTCTACAGTCTGAGAATAATTCCTCTCCCGAATCCAAAGCGAAGTACTATTTTACTGCCAATAACTTTTTTAGGCACTATGAGCCCTTTTTAACTATAGACAATGAGTTAGCTCCTTGGGGGGTTAGCTTTCGGAGGGTGGATGGTAGCCAAAACATTCTTCCCGAATCTTTGAATTACTCACTGGACGAAGACTGGTCTTCGGAGCCTATACTTCTCAAAGGTCCTATACTCCGAGGTTGGAAGGACTCCGGCCGATTCCTTGTTCGGACTGAGTTCGAGGTAGGTCACGAGTTTGAGACTCAACACCTGTTTTCTATTTATTTTTCTGACGAGGATAGGAGGTTATCTCGCTCATTTTCGGGAAAGGGCAAGGATGTCATCGACGAGCCCTCGGGCAGCCTAAAGCGTCCTCGGCCTGATGAGGAAACTATGCAGCAGGTAACAAATACTCTCTTTTCGTTCCTTTCCGAAGTATTCATACTTGCCTCTGTTTGTTTCCTGAGGAAGACAGATTCTTATCTGCAGGGACAGCCTTTAGGGGCCCTAAACCTTAGTCGCGATCTAATGAATTTCAACTATGGGAAAAATCCCGGAGTTTCACGGCCGTTGAAGAAATCTGTTTTGCAAACGATTCTGAAAGGGGTTCAAACTGGTCGTCGCCCGGCTGCTGTGGTTCCTCCGAAAAAGACAACTGGTGCTGATAAGGAAATGCCCGCATCGACGACGACTGAAATGGCTGCCAAGGAGGTGGTCGCCACGAATCCTCGGATTACCCTGCCTTCCACCGTCAGTGGCGCCTCTGCCTCGGCTGTAGTTCCTGTAGCTTCGAAGGCTGGTGCCACCTCGGATTTTGTTCCTTCAACTTCTTATGCGCCGAAGGTTGCGTTTAATGCCTCTGCCTCAGCGATAGGAACCTCCACGAATGTTTTTGGTGAGCCCTCTATTCTACCTTCAGAGAAGATTGTTACGCCAGTGGACCTCCTTGTTCCCCAAGAGGATGGTTCGTATGTTGAGATGGATTCTTCTAAAGAGCTCGTCGCCGGTTTTCCACAAAGTTCGATGTTTCCGCCTGCCCCGAGTTATGCTTGCAGATATAGGAAATCTTATACTGCCGAGAAGTTTAAGGAAGTTTTGTTTGAAAATTACAATCCTGGTGAATTTACTGCCGAGGTTTCAACTTGTTTTGAAGCCTATGCCTCGGATCCTGTAGGGCAGCCTTTAGATCCGGATTTCTGCAAGAAGCTTGGTGACCTCTTCGGAGGTGACTGTCCTCGAGTCGAGTACGATCTTCGCCATCCTCCCTTATCCTATGAGGAGAGTTTGTCCATGATTCAGGCGGTGAGTTGTGCTTTTGTTGCCCATGCCGATGTTACCAGAGTGTTTTGTTAATCTGTTTTCTTATAGTCTCTGCTACTTTTTGCTAGGGCGATTATCATGCCACTGGTCTTCTAGCTTACAGCTTTGATCAAGCTGGTGAAACCGAGTATCATGGGTGAGAGTTTCATCGGATGCAGGAGGAGCTGGCTCGGGAGAAGGTTCGTAGTGCTGAGGCGAAGAAGCAATCGATATGTAAGTCCCTTGTTTTTCCTATTGTTTTTTAGGAGCCTCTGTTTGTTGCAGCATTGCTAAAAACAGATTTGCTACTTGCTTTTGAAAAAGGCGAGCTGGAAGAGCTCGAGAAAAAACTTCATGAGGCCCAATTGGCTATTGATCGGCTTCAAAATGGTCGACAATCATCTCAGATTGCCTAAAGTAGCGAAGGCTATCGTAGTGATAGTGCTACGTTGTTGGAAGAAAGGGATAGAGCTTTAGAAGATGTGAATTATTATAGGGCGAAAAGGAAAGAGGCCGAAACTCTTTATGTAGATGCGAGAAAAAGAGGGGATCAAGCCGAGCGCCTTCTCGAGGAAATTAGAAATAGAAACACGTTCCTGTCCCGGGAAAATCATTTTTTCCAACTAGATGTGACTCGATTGACGCAAGAGCGAGATGCGGCTCGCTCGAAGAGGTCAATCAATGCCTCTGGTAGGGTTTTAATTGAAAGGTTAGAAGGGAACATCAGGGATTTGAAGGTGCAGATGTCTACACAGAAGAATGTTAATAAGGACTTGGTTACTGAAAATGATGTTCTAAAAAGGAGTTGTACTGATATATGCCAAAAACTTGCTTCGGCAAATAAGTCGAACGTCCAGACTGCTGCTCTTGTTGATGAGTACCGAATAGAATTAGCCAAAAGCGGGGTCATTTCCTCTGAGGATGTCCGAAAGAATGCCTTGGTGCCTCGTTTTACTAATCAGCACCAGGTTGATGAATATATGATTTTTAAAGAAAGTAGGGAGTTAACCCCGAATTCCTTTTGCTTTTCTGCTTACTTCGTAGCCTTAGGTGAGTCGTCGTCTTGTTATTCTTATGTTTGTTATTTTCGTTTTCAGGCATCGAAGCTAATTTGAAGAAGCAGGTTGTTGATGCCGAGGCGGCGAGGGACGATGCCACAATTCAGTTGGTGACTGAATCCGATCGGAAGTTGGAGGCCGAGAGCAGGGTTAAGCAGTTGACCAAAGAATTATCCGAAGAGCGTCAGCGTAGCTCTGCTGATTCGGCTAGACTTTCTCAAGAACTTGAGCTTGAACGCAAGCGTCGTTCTGAAGAAGTGACAAATCATGCTAAACTGTTATCCAAGGAAAGGGAGCTTCGCCTTGAATGTCAGGCGCGTGTGAGGGACCTGGTGGTCGGTTTTGCCCTTATAAACCATGAATTAAGACATGGTCAAGCTGTGGAAGAACTTCTTTCCCGATCTGCGTTAACTACCGCCTTTGATACCAGCATGGCCTGCCGAAAGCATGGTCGCTCCCTTTTCAGGACCATTGGTGTTGAACCTCCTACTTATGGCGCCATTGGTGCGCGTGACTCAGATGTTGTTTCTCCTATTGTTGAGTACCTACTCCCTCAGGAGGTTTATGTGGCCTTAGCTAGAGATGACCTTCGGAAAAGGGGCTTACTGGAAAAGTTTTTGAAGGTAGCTAGTGGTGGTAATGATGATGATGATGCTGCTCAAGGTGGTGATTCGAGGAATCTTAGTAGTGCCGCCGAAGGTACTTGTGATGGTCCGAGCGAATCCATTCATGGTTCCGAGAATGGTCCTCGTGATGGTGGCGATTGCTCGAAGGATAATTTATGCCCTTAGCTTGTGTATTTATGTTTTTCCTTTGTAGTTGTGTCCGCGCCATTTTGCCTATACACGCGTTTTTTGTTATCACACTTCGTGTCCTGCATTTGCACATATATATAATTTTATTTTGCTTATTTTTCTTATTGTTATGCCCCTCCTCGGGACTGTTTTTTGTTTTGAGGAGGTCCCTTGGTTGAGTAATTCGCTTGTAAATGCAAGCAAATCAACTGCCTCAGGGTTCCATCTTCCTCTATAGGTAGATGTTAATCCCATTTATCGTCCCCTCGGCGCCCGAGAAAGTGCAGTCCTCGTGGCCGTTTGTTAGTGAGTACGAGTGCATCGTCAGCTTTTGTAGCCTTGATTCAAAGTGCTCACCGCTAACGGGGTGTCTTGTGGGTAGAGGACCGTGCCATATAACTCGTAGGGCCCTTACGATTTATATGGTCATCGGCTCTGTGCCTGCTATTCGAGGTCTTTTTTATTGTTTGGCGATTTTTGCCTTTGGCGTTACAGCCTGTTTGGCGTTACATCCTGTTTGGCGTTTTTTGCCTTTGGCGTTACAGCCTGTTTGGCGTTTTTTGCCTTTGCGATGGTGCTGACAGTATTTGGAGTTTGACTTCGATAAGAGTTGCATCAATGAGTGCGATTTTCATTTATTAAATCTCTTCGAGTGCTGCTTACAAATGGATTTGCTTTCTTAAACTAAGTGTTTCATGTACCTCCCCTCCACTGGGGTTTTCAATATCTGGCCTTCGAGGTTAATCAAGCTATAGGTATCATTGTCAAGTTGCCTTTCGATGACAAATGGTCCAACCCAGAAGGGCTCTTGCTGGATGTTTTTGCCTTCGCTAGACTCGCCTGATTGCTCGCTTGGGGTCTGGAGACTACCTTCTGCCACGAGGAACTGCTCTCGGTTCTCTAGATACTGGCTTTCTTCGCTGCCCTTTTGTTTCACGCTTAGCATTCCAGCTTCGGTGTCAGCTAGGAATTTAGCTACGCTCTCGTCCGATATCCTTGGGTTTTTAACTTGTTCTGAGCATTCCTTGCTGCCTTCTTTTGCTTGAACATCTATTTCGTGGCAAGCTCGGGCCTCGGTAGGATCACCTCGGATCTCCGCAATCCCTGTTGGGGTTGGGAACCTGATTCTTTGGTGCAAGGTGGATGCGACACCCATAATGCTGTGGTCTTCCCACGATGGCGTTATAAGGAGAGTCTATGTCCACCACGCAAAATAAAGTTGGTTGATTTTGGCTACCGGCATGAATTGTGAGCATTAATTCTCCCCGAGGTGTTGACGGCTTTCATTGAAACCGAATATGTTGTAAGCCGAAGGTACCAAAGCAGCTTTCTTACCCTTCATCTTGTCGAATGTTTGACCGAATAGTATATCCACAGAATTCCTAGGGTCCACCAGTACTTTAGGCATGGTTATCTTCCCCATTTGAAGGGTGATGACCAGAGGATCATTATGCATCCTTCCCTCGTGGGGGATGTCTGCCGCTGAAAAGAACACGGGCTGCTTTTGCCACTCCTCTAAGCGATTCTTTGTCATCACACTGAGTATCTCCTTACCTTCCAAATCCCTTTTGTGAATGCGACCTGTTTGGATTCCTTCCAGACCCTTTGTATGAACAATTGAATTGCAAGCTCCGAACCTTGGAATATCCCTGTCGATGGTAATCACATAAGCTTCGTGCTTTGGCTCTTCCTTGGGTTGTGGTTGATTTGGGGGTGGCTGTGGTAGCTCCAGAAGATGTTTGAATTGTTCCCTGGCAATAAAGAAATAAATTTGGTCCTGCGCCGTGACGCAGTCCTCGGTGGTATGTCCATAAAATTTGTGGAATTGACAATAGTCTCTCGAGTTTTTCGTATGTTTCGGTTAGTTTCCTCTACTTCGGGGATATCTTATCTTGCTGGCGAATTCGGATTGTTCGATGATCCGAAGAGCATCTTCGATGGGTACGCAGAGCTTTGGAAGTTTTCTATCGTGAAATGCAGGAAATCCTGGTTTAGTCGTCCCGAATTTTCTGTTTCCTTGTCCTTGCTGGCTGTTGTTTCCTTCGAACTCTCCCCGAGGGTTGTTTCCTCGGTTGTCATTGTACTTTCTGTTATCATGGTACTTGCCATCACCGAATTTACCTTCGTTCCCATATCGACCGTTATCATCTTGTCTTCCTCGCTTCGACGGGTCCCCGAAGTGAGTACTCATTGCTTGTCCTCGCTCTTCGAGCGATAAGTTGTTTATCGAGTGGACCTGCTTTAAGATTGTTTCCTTTCCCAGTGCTGCTTGTTCTTTTATTTCCTCCAAGGTAATTCGCTCCTTTTGGTACTTTCGAAGGTCCTGTAGCGTCTCGACGTTCTTCGAGAAGAGTCTGTCGTATAGAGGGTGATCTTTGTCTAGAGCGTTGAGGAATTCTCGTACTTTATCCTTTTCCGTGGCTCCATTTCCCACCTCTACACAATGCTCGGTCCACCTGCTTGTTAGGCTTTTGGTCGACTCTCCTGGGCGTACCCGAATGCTGAGTAGTTTCTCCACCCCAGGCTTGGAGGAGTTGTTGTACAGGAAGTGCAGTATAAAAACTTTGGAAAGCTCCTCGAAGGATGAGATCGAGCCGGCTGCGAGATTGTCATACCAAGCGAGAGCTTCTCCTTTTAAGCTAGAGGGAAAATACTTGCAAAGCACTTCATCTCTATTGGCGTAAGCCAGAAAGACTCGGAGATATATTTTGACATGTACAGTAGGGTCTCCCGATCCGTCGAAGATGGAGGTGAAGGTGGGCATCGTGCATTTTACTGGAATTGGCAATGAAAGGATTTTTGTACTTAGCGGTGAGCGATTGACATCATTCATGGCTTGAGTGAGTTTGATCCTGTCACTCGATTGGATTTGGTTATCAAAAATCTCTGCTCGGAGTGCCTTTATTTGATCCATCATCACTTGCTGTATGGCCCTTGCCTCGGCATCTTTCTTCGTTGGGTTTCTTTCGCTGAATATCTGTATGCTTCCCTTCGCGTATGCTGGAGGCTCGGTTTTTTTGCTAGATACCGTGATTCCCTGACCTCTGCTGGCGCCCTTGATCTTGATGTTCGTTTTTGATACGGAGGGTTCCTTCGGCTGAGATGCGTTGTTTGGACGAGAGTGTCCTTCGCTGCTTCCTCTGTAATTGGATGCCGATTTTTCTGCTACCTTTTTGTTTGCTTCGGCCAGTTGCTTCTTTAGCTTTTTTATTTTTCTGTTTTTCAAGATTAATTTTCTAAATCGTGCAGCTCTTACCGTATTTTCTTCGGTAGGCTGGTGCTCAGGCATTTCCTTGTCAGGATCGGACGTTTCGTCCTCTTCTTTGTCGTTTTCCCCCTTTTCTTCTTGTATTTGTTGTTGGGGTGGTTCTTCTGCCTCTGGAAATCATTCTCTCTCGGGGCCTAAATCTTCTACATATACCTCGTTCTCGTTTACTGGTTCCCTGTGTTGGACTGTGCTAGCCGCCACCTCGGGGGATAACCCTTTACTTGTCGAGAATCTAGTGAAGTGTTGTCTTGATGATCCGGTTCCTTGCTTCGAGGATCCTACTCGCTGCTTCGGAGCCTGATCCGATTTTGAAGCCATCCTGGTTATGACCTGTCAAAAAACAAAAAACCCGTGAGGTCCAAGGCGGCTAGCGCAGTGTACTTTTGTGGCCATGTAAGTTTACTCTGCAACGGGTTTTTTCAGACAAAATTCAATATGTCGTTTTTGCCCCTTTTAGATATATCTTTAACTACTTATTTCGTCTTTTAGCTCAACTCGTCTTTTTCCATCGGCTTCTTTTTATGGAGTTTTATTTCTAAATATAGTATGAAATTTGAAAACCCTAAAATGAATTTTCAGATACAGCATGAATTTTGAAAACCCGAAAATGAATTTTCAGATACAGCAAGAATTTGTAATCGTTTTTCGCAAGGCTAGATTCCATTGTTTAAAACGTTTAAGGCGAACATAAACTGCCTCTTTTGGAAATCGACTTCATCATACCAAGGTTTTGAAACTCTTTAATGGTTGATTTTATCACCTGATGCTGTGCTCAAAAACTCTTAAACATGCCAAAGCCTTTAAGGTCATTTAGATGCTTAAGGTACAGGAGCTTCTTTTCGGAAAACAAGCTTTTGAAAATCTTTTGAAAAGATTAGAAAATATACTAAAAAATTTGAAAACCCGAAAAATCACAGGCAAACCCTAAGTTATTTTAATCATTCCCTGTTTCTAGCGCCAAACTGTACGAGTTGAAAATCTGCATAGGTACTCAAGGAGCCATATCCATCAGATCTACTCATACATACATACAGTAGTTTAGTTTAGATTCAATGGTGCGAAGACCACAAGAACAATACCGAAGGTAATCAGAACAGTAGTTGAAGACTAAAATCATATAACTTCAAAGGCTAAATGTATAAATATTTATCTGTATTTCAATGTCGAGATTACATGAATATAACCCTAAGGAACCAGAGGAGATACAAACCTAATCTCACTCTTGCCGCATAGGTTCAACCCAAAGAGAATCCAACCCCTACAACGTTTTCCAAGCTCGCCTTATATAGGCCGAGCTTGGGTGGTTTACAGCTAATAAATACAAACGACTCAATCGTGGGGGTGTCAGTCCTTGTCGAGTAAGACGGTTTATTCGATGGCGATCCGAAGTTGATTCTAGGGCTTCGGTCCATCGATATGGTCCGAATCCTTTCCTTTCGAGTCTTACTTCGTTCGCCTGCGACCTTCTTCTCCTTTGGTCTAGTCCGAGATCTCGCTATCGATCCTCTCGGTGTGGTTTGGCTTCTTGGATGCGAGACACGTGTTCCGAGGGGTTTTTACCCCTACAAATTCTTTCATAAAATTCACCAAACTTGAATGGCCGATGGTTGAGGACATAAAATTGTGACCGAGCTCGTACGACCAATTCTCGGCGTAATGCATTTCTATGACTCCGACGAATAGCATTCATAATTCTTACAAAATCCAAGATTTCTCTACTAATCAATGCCCATGGTTGCTAATTCCATTTTCATTTCTACCTCTTGGATTATTTGTGGCTTCCACAAACAAACTAAAACACGACTCCAAAACGGCGTCTCTTCTAGTAGCCCCGCAACATTTTCCATTGATACACGAATGAAAGAATTAGTAATAGCACGATCTTCAAACTCGGTGTAATTGGTCGCCATATCGATTTTGTGATGAATAAAAGTTGAAAATTTGAAGGGAGAAAGAAGGAATCAATGGAAACAAGATTGATTGGGGTGGATTTGTCAAAGAGGAAGGATTCTCTTATATAGAAGAAATCCCAACGGATAGTTTTTTTTTTTGAATTTTGAAAAAGAGTCGTTGGGGATCTGACGGTCAAGAAAAACTAGGAAGATGGATGGTTGGATGTTGAGGTGTAGAGGGGGTGTAAGGAAAAAAAGGTCAAACGGTCATATTTTTGGGACGGAAACTCAGTTTCCACATGAATTCTTGGCGGAAACCGAGTTTCTATAAAAAGTTTTCTGCGGGAACTGAGTTTCCGCCCTGCGGATATTCAGTTTCCGCCTCGCATCTCAATCCCTATTGCCTTCTACCAATTGGTAGCAGGCAATAGGAAAACCCTTCTCTATCCCTATTGAATAGGGATATTTTGCACCATAGTAGTTACCTACACTACACATGAAATTCGCAACGTAGGTATGACCGTTGCGAATCGCAACAGAACTAGGACCGTTGCGAAACTGATGCAACAGTTGAGATTTAGTTACGGAATGATGCAACGGCTGAGATTATGTTTCTATTTCGCAACTGTTTGGTTTGACGTGTGTGGGCTGTGCGTGTGCCCAGGACACTTCTAGATCAGAAGTGTGCAAAAAACTTGTGTGCGCCTATCGCTTAACCCTTGTCGATCTATAGTTCCAGCCATTTCATTTCATTTTCACTTCATTTCTCATAGAAGCTGCGGGAGAGAAAACTTAGGGTTTCTATCTGAGAAACTTAGGGTTCAAATATGAGAAGTTTAGGGTTCAAATCGAAGAGAAGAAGATAATCGAAGTGGTGTTCATCTCTGTGGTGCTGCTAATCGAAGAGAAGTGGTGGTTTTTTATCATCACAATCGTCAACATCAATACCTAACCCTTCTGGTTTTGGTTCTCTGTGAAGAAACAATCGTGGATTTGGGGTTCAAACACCAGTTGTTTGCTGTTACAAACCCTAGATTTGGACCAAATCTGTGAGATTCTTTGTTCTTTCTTTATTAGGGTTTTAAAGTTGACGTGGAAGAAAACCATTATCAAAATCCTCTTATTTCCGGGACGAAGATTACGATATATGAGCAACAATTTGGGGGTTTTCAGGTTTTTGATTGTCAAGGAGAGGTAAGTCAAAAATCACCTTCTAGATTTCATATTCAATTGGACTTATTTTTTCTGGCAACAATTTGGGGGTTTTCAGGTTTTTGATTGTCAACTGGTTTCGAAGTGAAGGATATGATTGACGTATGAGTTAAAGTTAATATATGTATCACTAATACTATTAGAATTCACATATATGAGTTAAACACAGTGGTGCTGATGATGTTTTGTAGTGAGATGACTCTCTTTTTCTTTGTTGTACAGGTAACTGAGATTGTTCAACAATTATCTCAATGATGAGATTCACAGACAAATTGAGATGACTCTATTACTCTAATATGAGCTGAAATTGCATCAAATTTAAGAGCTGAGATGACTCTATTACGTTAGCCACAATATAAGAGCTACTGCACTATTAAAGAAAAATTTAACTCGAATCTATTGCATGTGTTAAGCTAATAGAAATTGCATGGACTCGAAGTGGATATCTTTAGTCTTATAAAAGTTCATGAGCCTGACTTACTGTTTTGAGTCACAGATTGCATATTAGCTCTTTCTGGTATTTTAGGTATGCCGCAAAGTTGTAGATGTTAATAAGTTAATGTTCTGTAAGAGGTATGATGGACCTCACCATTGCTACTGTCAGCAGCCACATCACAAGATGGGTTCTCCATACAGTACTGTTTGACTATTCACATATCCATCGATGTAATTTTTTTCTCATTCCTATTTCTGCTAGAATGTTGCTTCTGGGCCTTATCTGTGTCCAAAACACACCAAGTGTCACAGTTGTGCGTCCACCATTTCTGGAAGTGGGTTAAGTATTAGGTATCTGTTTTCACTCTAGGAT